>ML361440.1:0-73227 GCA_005239505.1 Nicotiana paniculata
GGAATGCTACCACCCTCGCGATCATCCTTTTCGTTGCACAACTACAGATATAGTTTTTGATAAATATATGCTACAGATATATAAGGAATTCAATGAAGATGTTACAAATATCTTTTGATGTGGTGATAATCAATTGGTTCTGACACCATATGTGTGGGGTGACAATCGTCGATGTGGAATTGCTTGGACAGAGGTTGACAAAATCATTTTTCCATGTCGGCTTCCTTCAGAAGAAGATAATGTTGTGATACATTTTTTGTTGGGGGTATTGGACTTGAATGAGAAAAAGATTTATGTGTATGATTCAATATATAGTGAGCCATATGAGGCAGGAATGAAACACTAAAGTTCTCACAGTTTGATAATCTTTTGGAAATGCATTCAACAAATTTGACATTCAGTGGAAAAGATCACCACACCAAACTGGATTGTAGGTGTTGTAATTTGTTATATAATTTATATGTACTTTAGATTTATTGTTTAATTGACTCCAAATCTTACATTTTTCATAGGACTGATTGTGGTGCATTCCTAATCAAATATGTGGAGTTGTTGATGATGGAAAAGGATGTCGAGAAATTCCAACCTGAAGACATAAAAGAGTTTAGAAAAGAACTTGCAACAAATTTTTGGGCACATGGAGAGTGGAAAACAAATTCTGGTTATGATACACCACCAGAAAATGTTGGGGACGACTATGATAGTGAAAATGAAACTTGTTGTCCGAAGGAATTGTAGTTTAGTTGTAAAGAAACTTAGTTGTAGTTGATTTTTGTAAAGAATCCATATGAATTCTGAAATTTCTTGTAAATTTTTTGTAGATTTTTTTTTGCATAGCGTATTTTTCTCACAGCTATGCAAAATTACAATTTCAGAAGTAATATGAAGGCATCATGTTTTTAATTTCTTTGTTTCTGTCAAGTATTGATTTGTCTATTTTCAAATTCAAAGTCGAAGTTAACTTTTGAACCTGTAAGTCGAAGTTAAGGACTTGTTGTCCTTAACTTTTAAACATGTTAGTGGAAGTTAAGGACTGCCTGTCCTTAACTTTTAAACTTGAAAGTTTAAGTTAAGGATTGTTTGTCCTTAACTTTTGAACCTGTTAGTCGAAGTTAAGGACTTCCTGTCCTTAACTTTTGAACTTGTGAGTGGAAGTTAAGGGCACCCTGTCCTTAACTTCTGAACTTGAAAGTCAAAGTTAAGGACATCACGTCCTTAACTTTTAAACATGTAAGTCGAAGTTAAGGACTGGGAGTCCTTAACTTATAAACTTGTAAGTGAAAGTTAAGGACTCCCTTTCCTTAACTTCTGAACTTGAAACTCAAAGTTAAGGATTGTCTGTCCTTAGCTTCTGAACTTGAAAGTCAAAGTTAAGGACATCACGTCCTTAACTTTTAAACATGTAAGTCGAAGTTAAGGATTGGGAGTCCTTAACTTATAAACCTGTAAGTGGAAGTTAAGGACTCCTTGTCCTTAACTTCTGAACTTTGAAATCAAAAGGAAAAAAAAAGAACATAAGCGGAAAGAAATTTTGAAGATTCAGACATCTGCTCAAATAATAATAATCTAAATGAATCAAATTCATAACAAAAGCTTAAAAGAGTCAATAAATCTACTCTTCTCTATGCTTCCTAGAAAATGTATGGACTGCCGGAGAACATATACAAGTTGTTCTATTATGACCAATTCTTCTGCAACGACCACATTTGAATGATATTTTTGATGACTCAGAAACTGGAATATTCCTTTTCTTCTGTCTTCTACCTGGTTGCACTTTGAAATCTGGAGGTTTCATAATTTGTGACTTAACACTCTATGGTACAATCCAAGAATCAGTATGTCCTATAAGATGTATTTGCCTTTCATATGTTTTCAGACAAGATTCATTTAAGTACCAGTGTGAGCAAAAGTTGGACTTCTTGATGTTTCTCTTCTCAATAGCTGCAATTGCATGTATGCATGGTAATTCATCAAATTGAAACTGAAAACAATCACATGTTCTTTTGTTTAAGTCCACCAAGAAAGTAATCACTTCTTCTTCAACTCTAGAATGCCATGAATCAACAGGGAAGACCTTAATGTTGAAAACTTATAAGTTAGTATATTATGTTAAATTTTATTAAAATAATAACCTAAACATAGAACATAATACATACATTCAAAGTAAATGCTAAATCTATCTTTTTCTTCAATTCCTCTTCTACCCAACAAGAAACATCATAAAAAGTTCCTTCTGCTTGATTTCTTCTTTCATAAAACCAACGTTGTAGCTTCACTTGGATGAAATCCATCATTCTTAATATAGGCAGCTCCCTTGCTTGTAATAGGACAGAATTCATTGACTCAACTATGTTTGTTGTGAGCATGTCATATCTTCGTCGTGGACTACAAGAACGTGCCCACCTTTCTGGTGGTTCTTCCATCAAGTAGTCATAAGTCTTTTTATCTACTTTTTCTATCTCTGACATGTAAAGATCAAATTCTTTGCGCCTATATACTCTTTCAGCACTTTGAAAAAGTTTTATGACCTCACTTTTCACTTTCCTTCGCTTTAGGTTCTGCTCCAAATGATAGATACAAATCCCATGGTGGCTTTCAGGATATACCTTTGCAATGGCATATGCAATAGCTTGATGCCTGTCTGATAAAAAAATCAAGTTCTCACGGCTTCCAATTGCATTGCGAAGCTCACTAAAGTACCACTCATAGGAATTGTTATTTTCAGATTCTGCTATTCCAAAGGCTAGTGGGAAAATTTGGTTATTTGCATCCTTTGAAACTGAAATCATTAAAACACCACGAAATTTTGACTTCAAAAAAGTTGCATCAACAGAAATCACTGGTCTACAATGATTCCAACCAGCTATTGATGATCCATATGTATAAAACATATAAACAAACCTGAAAATACAGTATAAAAGAAGGTTAACAGAAGTTAAGGACAGGCAGTCCTTAACTTCTAAACTTGAAAGTCAAAATTAAGGATTGCATGTCCTTAACTTTTAAACATGTAAGTCGAAGTTAAGGACTGCCCGTCCTTAACTTATAAACCTATAAGTGAAAGTTAAGGACTCTCTGTCCTTAACTTCTGAACATAAAAGTCAAAGTTAAGGATTGCGTGTCCTTAACTTTTAAACATGTAAGTTGAAGTTAAGGACTGCACGTCCTTAACTTATAAACCTGCAAGTGGAAGTTAAGGACCCCCTGTCCTTAACTTCTAAACTTGAAAATCAAAGTTAAGGACAGATTATTTACCTGTTGTTGTCATCTATCTTTATGTTAGTATATGTTCCCGGGTTTTTACTTCTCATCATATACAAGTATGAAGACAATAATTCATAATTCTCTTCAGGAGTTCCTCTTATTAAAGCAGAAGAATGTTGAATAGCACGCCACGCCTTGTGATAACCAATGTCTAATCCACGCAATTTTTGCATTTCTGCCATGACAAAAGCTGGTGTAACATCAAACCTTGGACAATGTTGAATCTTTAATTCTGAAAGCACGCACACTCCACCCACACCTATCATCATTGCATTTCAACGAATATCTTGTTGAGCTTGATCTAACAACCTTGAAATCAAAATGTCCTTTAATTGCTATATTCGAAAAACAGATAATTATACTTTTCTTTTTGTCATATATTGATCCCACTTTTATTTCATCCAACGAAGCATTTTCTCTTAATATCGTAGTTGGGGATTCTTTTTGTTTCGAATTTGACCTTCGTCTAGTTAGTTGAATAGAAGTTTTTTCAGCAACTTCTTCGATTATTGGTGCACTCTCTAAGAATTGAATACCCAAAGCTTGTTCGTTGTCACTCTCTAGAATGTTTTGTCCTTTAACTTGAATAGAATCAAATGTTTGAAGCAACTCTTCAGTTATTGGTTGAGCTTCAACCATATCTATTTCCATTATTTGTTGGCATTTGTTTTGATTGTCATGTTCAGTTTCTCTGTTGACATTTTCAAGGGTGCTTGTTGATCCAAAATCTTTTTCTGAAATATCAACAATGAAACGACAACCCTTGAAGAGTGAATGAGTTTTTAGTAACTCTATACATGTATGAAGATCTAAATCTTTGGATACAAGCATTCCCTTGCTTGTTCCCAGGTTGATATCAAACCATATCATTGCTTCAAACTTGTTTCTATCCAATTCAATAACTTCAAAGATTTATTTAATGAAATCTTCAAACTGAATTGCCTCAGGTACTAGAAAAAGCTTTGTTTGATGATCAAGATACTTATAGTCTTCAGTCCATTTACCATTAAATGCAACTATAATGCATATTGTTTCCATCCTGCAAGTCAAGAGCAATCCTTGTATAATTAAGAATAGATACTGTAAGTTAAGGACTAAGTTAAGGACCAAATGTCCTTAACTTTTGAACTTGAAATTCAAAGTTAAGGACCAAGTGTCCTTAACTTTTGACACATGAAAATCAAACTTCAGGACCTAGTGTCCTTAAGTTTTGAAGTTGAAAATCAAACTTCAGGATCTAGTGTCCTTATGTTTTGAACATGGAAATCAAAGTTCAGGACCAAGTGTCCTTAACTTTTCAACTTGAAAATCAAACTTCAGGACCTAGTGTCCTTAAGTTTTCAATTTCAATATAAACTTCAGGACCTAGTGTCCTTAACTTTTCAACTTCAAAATCAAAGTTAANAGACGCGATGTTCTTAAGCTTATCAATCCAGAAATTCAAAAAAAAAATCTAATTCATAGTAAAAAAATAAAAATCAATAGAAACACACAAAATCATAACTTACTATAAATTTATGTTGATTTTTGGACGAGAAAGTTGAATATTATGGTTTGAAATCGGAGGGAGAAGCTTCTGCAATTCGCGATCACAGTCGGGTAAGTTGAATACTATTGCATTGCTGCTGCTGAAGTTAATTGTGGTGATCGTTAATAAAAGCTTAGGTATAACTTATAAGTTATAGCTGAAGGGTATTTTCGTCCAGTCAGGTAAAAGTTCATTAAACTAATGGCTAAAGAATAAATACATTTAAAACACTGGCTTTAAAATAAAGACAGCTTCTATTAGTGGCTATTTGTACACATCCCCCTTATCTTGGGGTTATTGACGGGGCATTTGCATCTATACCCGCTTTTTGTGTCACGTTTTAACTTGTGCCCGTTTTGCAAAAAAAATTGCAAGTGTACCCGCTTTTTCGCATAATTTCAGCATACAGGGCTGGAGTAGCAAAGGCAATCACGCAAAACTTCAGCATTCTAGTAGACGGGCCTGAAGTAGCAAGTGTGTTGAACCAAGTGTGCTGAAGTTTTTGTTTGTAATTGATGAACTTAAGCATAGTAGCTGGAGTTTTATTCTCTATTTGCTGAAGTTTTTGTTTAACTTGTGCACGTCTTAACGCAAAGCTTTTGTTTGTAATTGCTGAAGTTCTTATTTTGTAACTGGCGAACTTCAGCTCTAGAACTGAAGTTTTTGTTTTGTAACTGACGAACTTCAGCTCTGATAGACATATTTATGGCAATCATCCCATGAACTGAAGTTTCATGTCAGTACCAACAACAACAGAAGAAAGAAGAAGAAGAAGAAGAAGAAGAAGAAGAAGAAGAAGAAGAAGAAGAAAACGAAGGAGGAGGAGGAGGAGAATGGGGGCTGAAGTTATTTAAAAAGTAGATACAAGTTAAAAGTTTTTAGAAAAATGGGTATGGGTTTGGTCGCCCCGTGTAATTTTTACGTTATTGACAAGTTAGTTTAGAAATTGATTTTCAAGTGATCCATATGGCCCAATGTTTAATGAGCGGTGCAAAATAGATAACGACACTTAACTAATTGTTTTAATAAAAAAGTTTCCCTAGGCATACACTATTTGATTTTGATACTTAACGGTGAAGCAAATATCCAGTACTCGTCTAGTGTAGTTTGACCAACTTCAACACATTATTTATCTTCTTCACTATACACTATATTATTCTAGCTAACAGGTAATTGACTTTTAAATAATCTAATGGTACAAAAAAAATTACACTATCAAACCTGAAAGTAAAAGTGTTAAATCATTCCGAAAAAAGTGATTGAAATTTTTTTAAATTTTCCATTCAGTATGTTAAGTATTTGCGTTGAAGTTCTGACTAATTTAAAATTTGTGACAATAAGACTCATAAAAGAGGGACTGCTCCCGACTAGGGGTAATAATTTGAGCTCAAACCCATCTAACCCGCCTAACTCGCCCAAAGATTAATGGGTTGGGCTAAAAATATTTTAGCTCATGGGGCAATTTGGGCTGAGCCCAAATTAACTCATTATTTTTTGTGACCCATTTAACAACCCAAATACAACCCATAAAACTCACCAAAAATAAAGAAATCTCAACCCAACTTATTTAGAAACTTACTTAGTTGCCCTAATTTTACATTTTTTTTTATATATTTTCAATTTTCTTTTTTTTTTTTTGTATTTTTAATGACCCATTTATTGACCTAACTCATCTTGACCCGCTCAAATTTAGCCCAACCCGCCCATTTTCCACCCCTACTCCCGACGACAAGAATTAATTCTAATTCACAAAGCGTAAGACCCGTTCAAAAAAGTAAGGGTGTACGTGGATCGGGTTGGTTCGTTTTTTATCAAACCCAACTAAACTAACTATATCGGTTTGGATTGGTTCGGTTTTGTTGGGTTTTTCGGGTTAACACATGAGAGGATCCCAAATATTTCTATATTTTTTAAAAGAAAATTCAATATAAAGTCTTAAAAATATATATAAAAAATTATGTATTTATATATCGGTTTGGTTCGAATTTTTTTACTCAATACCAAACCTAGTCGAGTTTCTTAATAGATTTTATAATTTTTCGATTTGGTGCGGTTTTCCGATTCGATCTGAACACCTCTAAAAAATACTTTGTACTAAACGAAATTTAAACCCAATACTTCTAATTAATAACGGAACATTCCTATCCATATCACCACAAATTGGCGTGTCAACTATTCAACCGCAATATATAGTGACGTAGAAAGAATAGTCAGCAAATTGGCAAGATATATAGGTGTATTTCATGGAACTATTTTGCCTTCTAGCTAAATTGACAAGTGTTTTAACTAGCCGGGATTATAGAACTTAATTAAATTGACTTATAGCCTGTTTGGTCAAGCTTCTTAAAAGGTCAAAAAGTATTTTTTTTTTAACTTGAGGTGTTTGGCCAAGCTTTTTTGGTTAAAAAAAAGTATTTTTGGGAAGAAGTAGAAGCAGTTTCTGAGAAGCAGAAAAAAGTAACTTCTTCCCAGAATCAGAAGCAGTTTTGACTTTTTTTCTTACCAAGAATACCCTTAATAAACTATATTATATACCAAAATAATCATTAAACCTAATACTTAGGATATTAATGTATAAATATTTCTTATTATTTTTAGGATAACTTTCTAATATATAGTGACTTTAGGGGTGAATGTTTTTATATTTGTTGAATGATTTTTAATATATTTAACTTATATTAAAAGAATTAAGTACTTTTTAATTTTATTTTCATATTTTACTTAAATAAAATGAAAAGATTTAATTATTGCCTGTAATAACAAATTTTTGAGATTATTTATTTACTTATAATAAATAACTATTAAGTAAATCTATTCATGTCCTTATTCATAATTTGTTACTTAAAAGCACTTTCTGAAAAGCTTGGCCAAACACAAATTATTGCTCAAAAGTACTTTTCAGAGTGATTAGCCAAACACAAACTGCTTTTCTCCAAAAGTACTTTTTTCAAAAGCACTTTTGGAAAAAGTACTTTTCAAAATAATCTGATATATCTAGTTTGGCCAAACAAGCTATTATATACCTTTCTCTCTTTTTCTTTCCTTTGTTTGTCGGCGAAATGGCACTCAGACTTGTAGCGCATTTAAACGCTGATACATGAACTTTAAATTTTACCATTTGAACACTGAACTCATGATTCCTTAACTATTTGAACACTTAATATGTTTATTATTCCTTAACTAATAAACATATATGACCGTTGACCATGCCCATGTGGCGTCAGTTGGTCCTAATCAGTCTGATGCGTGAGGAACAAGACCTACAGGAGCGTGAGAGCCCTCTTCCCAACGCCCAACGGTCCAAAATGGTGTGTATTTAAGTGGGTACTTATTCATTTCCTGTATGATACATTATCCCTCCATTATATAGAATTTGAAGCTCCATTCCTTTATTTTTCTAAAATCTGAAGCTTTATTTAAATTTTTTTTCTTTTTTAGACCGTGAAAATGATGCAAAGTCCTATATTTTGTCATTGTGGAGTTGAAGCTAAGTTTTGCATCACTTGGAAGCCACCAAATCCAGGAAGAAGATTTTATGGGTGCTCAAATTATGGTCGAAACGATTCTTGTAATTTTTTTAGGTGACCCACCTCTTCCAGATCACTATAAATAAGTGGTTCACGGATGTTATCAAGAATTAGAGAGAGAGAGAGAGAGAGAGAGAGATCGACTATACATAGGAAGAGGGTGAAGATCATTCTAACTTTAGTTATTGTATTTGCACTAATCATTGTAATTTCCTTCTTAGTCTAGTTACCACTGATTAGTGTAATTGTCTTCATAACCATATGTACAATGATAATGAAAAAATGGATGATGTATTTTTTTGGAATGAAAAAGCAATATTTGACATAAACAAGCAAACATATATAAACAACCAAGCTCGATCAACCTTCTTGGTTGACAAAATTAGCTACTGAAAGTTGTCTAGTAGTAGAAACAGTTTAAACATAGTGCCAAAATAAAAGCCATAGTTAAATATTCATAGTTAACCTACAAATTAAGTTCTGCAACTAACAAACTTAAGCTATCATAAAAACAAACATTCAGCAGATCATTATGGTTGAGATTGGCTGATGTTTTGCTGAGATTGGCTCAAATTGGGACATGGAGACTGGCTTGGTTGAGATGAGGAATTAACTTGAGGTTGGCTAAGGCTTGATTGAGTTTGTCTTCTCCTCAACTATCATTGAGGTTGCCTTTATGTTATAGCATTTCTTCCTTGCCACCTTAGTCCAGGTGCACTTAAGATCAATATTGGTCTACCCAACATCCACTATTTTTGTAGGAGCAAAAAGTACCCTATCTCTTGATCCACACTGCATAGAAAGTCAAATTAGCACCCAAACTACTAATGGCTAAATAAAAATCTAAATCCAAATCACTTACCCTTTCTATCATTGTTCCTGAATCCCTAAACAAAATATCAAATCCAGCAGTTCTTGGTCTTCCTCGAAGTCCAATGGCTCTTGGCCTTCCTCTAACACTAGATAAAATATCCTCAGAAGTCCTTGATCTCATACTTCCAGTATTCTAATATAAGATAAAGTATTAATACAGCTTAACTAAAGTAAAAAAATGAATACTTACAGATGCACTTGCAACAGTTGATGGTTGAGCATTTCTGGGATGTTCATAAAAACCCGAAAAATCGAAACAAACCAACCAAAAAATGATAATTTTTAGGTTTGGATCATTTTTTGGTTGGTTTGGTTTTGGTTTTGAATTTTAAAAACCGATCAAATTTGATTTGGTTTTGGTTTTGGTTTTGGTTTTAATAAAAAATAATCGGAAAAAACTGACTATAGAAGTAACTATTTAAATTTATTATTATACCTATATATGTATATTTTTATATAAAGTTTTAAAATTTTATGGTACATATTAGTCTAGTTTTTTGCTATTATAATAATTTAATTCTTTGCCTTTACATTCTAGTTTGGTTGGTAGTTTTCTTTTGCGAAGTACAAGAATTTATTTCATGTTAAAAATAATCGATTTTTAATTGAGTACTTAAAATATTCATCACTATTTGATTTAATCATCATCAATATATCTTGGTAAATGATAGATTTCTCAAAGAGCAATTGGTTTGATAGTGTTACGTTGAAAATGTAGTCTCCGGGGTACATGTTTGGTAGTGTATGTCTCATATTTAAGAGAAACAGATAAATAACCGAATAAATCAAAAAACCGACCAAAATCGATAAAAGCTGAATCGATAAAAACCAGACTTAATTGGTTTGGTTTGGTTCCAATATTTGAATAATCGATTTACTTGGTTTGGTTTCTTTATAGGGAAAACCGATCCAAATCGAACCATGAACACCCCTAATTTCTGGTAGCAGCAGTTCGAGATCCACTTGCAGCCTGAGATCGTTAAGTATTTCTGGTACCAGTAGTTCCAGAATCACTTGCAGGAGCTGATGGTTGAGTTGTTCTTTGAGCAGCCTGAGATGGTTGATTTTTTATGGTACCGGCAGTTCCAGAACCACTTGCAACAGTTGTTCCTTGAGTAGCATTAGCATTTCTGGTACCTGCAGTTCCAGATTCTTGCCCTTTTTGAAATTTCCAAAAAAGAAAGAGTTATAGAAACAAACAAAATACAAGTCACGAACAGAAACAAAATGAATGCACTATTTGATCACTTACCAGGATAAAAAACCCCTTTTTGTTATGGCCTACTGTCTTACAATGAGAGCATGTCAATGGCGTCTCTTTCCTTGATCTCTTACCAAACTTCTTTTTAGGTTCATCTTGAGCTTTTCTTCTATTTTTCTTAGGTCTACCAGGCATCTTAGTAATTACAGGAGGCTCAACAGTGGGATTCTGAGTTGTAACAATTGAAAGCCTTCAAGTATGTCTCTTTCATGTACCAGTGAACAATATAGTCAACATGCTCAAATCTCTTAAGAAACATTGCACATATTACATGGGAGCATGATATTCCTTTGAACTGCTATGATCTGCATGTGCATGAGTCAACAATATGTGTGTAAACCCCATGTTGTATCGCATGCCCAGTGTCCTTATTCCATTTAAATTCATGTATAAATGCATATTGAGATTGTTCCTCGATGTACCTCATTGCCATAGGAGATACATCAGAAATCCACCGTGTTGAAAATTCTCTCATGGTAGGCATCTTCTCCATCACCTTCATTCTAATCTCTTCTAACATGGTTATGATAGACTCGTGTCTAGCTGACAGGATCCAACTGTTAAAAGTCTAATACATGTTGTTCTACACAGAATTACATTTACTCCAATCTTTAAAGAATGCTCTACACCAACATTGTTTGGGGTATCTCGATAAATCCTCAATGATCTTATGTCACCCAATTATGCTAACTCATCTATCTTAGCCTTGAGATATGCTTCAAATGAAGCCCTTGCACAAGTCCAGAACTTCTTTCTTCTTTCCTTACTTTTCCACTTTTGTTTCCAGTTGCTCCATGTGTGTCTTGCACACATTATGTTCTCAGCATTTGGCATCAACTCAACCACAGATTGAACAAGTCCCTTAAGCAACAAGAAAAAGAGTTAGAATATCATAAACATATATAAAGTAGTTACAGGAAGAATAAAAATAAATATATACCTTCTGCATATCAGAAATGATGGTCAGGCCTTCACCTTGTGATTTTGTGAGTTGCAAATCATGCATCAGGCACCTAAAAACCATGAACATGTGTTCTTTGTCTCCTTTTCAACCACTTCCCAAGCAACATGGTACATTTGGTTGTTACTATCTTTATCAATACGTGATAGTAGCTCACATTTACACACACCCTTCAAAAATGCTTCATTAAAGCCAATAACATCTCTACATCCTTCCAACCAACCTACTTTGCAAGTATGTAGACAAATATACATCCCCACAAACATCTCTTTATCAGGTATTGTCTCTTTTGAAGTCTTCACAACAGCAGTGATGTCAGGGTTTGTAGACCTTAGATACTGACCCATGACCCATGACCTGATGTTATCCCTGGCACAGATGGATTTTTTCACATACACACCATAATTTATCCTAATTAAATCCTGCAACTTTCTAAGCTTTATGTTAGGTTGGTTGATAATCTTGTCTGTGAAATATTTAGTTACCCATGCTGTATTAGCCATCTTGTTTCTGGTTACTCTGAAACACTTGTGAACAGGATAGTAGTTGATGTGTGTCCCTCCAAGCTTTCCAAAATATGTCATCTACATCTTGTTGAGTTCAAATATTTTGCTCTAGCTCTATGTTGCTCATTAGGCCTCAACTTACTTTGAACTCTTCTTTGTACAACATAATCTTGCAAAGCAATTCTAAACTGTTTAACACTTTCAAAAACCATTTCCAACTAGAAAAATAAATTTTCTTACAAGAAGGATCAAAGTATACCATGTTGTTGTATCTTCTTGGTTGAGGGTTATGCACCCCCATCTTCTTCAACTGCTTCATCATTTCCATCCTCATTACCTGGATCTGAACTGTCCAAATATTGCTCATCCCCTCCCAACTTCTCAGCATATTTGGAACCCCTATCCTTATACATGTCTTCAAAATCAGGGTCTATACCTATAGGTCCAATAGGTATCTCATCAGTATTAACTTCACTAGATCTTAATTTACTACTCTTTTCACTTTTGCCTGTCTAGCAGCAACAACTTCAGATTCTAGATCACTTGTCTCTCCAATAATATCCTCATCAGCACCATATAATGACTCATTTGTATCATCGTCATAAATAGCCCCATAATCACTCTGAGTACTTCCCTCATCAGCCTCAATATCACCCTCAGAATCAGTTACTAAATGAAAGTTGTAGAACTCACCTTCATCTTCACTAGACTCTTTTGTATCCTCTTCTATATCATCAACCCTCTCTTTACCCTTCCCATGAGTGTTATCACCCCTATTTATATCATTGTTAGGTGAGTGTGTTGCCCTAGCATTAACATCAATTGTTTGCTCATGTGGCATTTCATTAAAGCCACATGCTTGAACATCAGTGGGATCCACATTTATATAACCACTACTCAACATTTCATCTAGGTCCAAATCGATACATGGTGTATTAATTGTGTGACATAAATACACATCAATAAAATTCTCATCCTTAAGGTCTTTACACAAATCTAACACATTAGTATCATATTTCAAAAATCGAAATTCTCTTTTTTTGTTAATTTTACATGCATATTTATCTACTGTTAAGTACCCTATATTCTTAGCCCACTCATTAAACGAATTATATGCAATTCATCAATGTCATCCTGGAGAATAACTGGCCAAATTAGCCCATTTACATATCTCATACATGGGTCAGTCACTAACAACCCTAGATTATGAAACTATAATTTCACATAGACAGCCATCGAAACCTATAAAAAAAAATGTCAAGTCAGATACACTTTAACCCTAAAGAGCCATGAAATTTATCAAAGTGGGAGAGAAGAATATTTTGATATGCAAAAAAGTCCTAAATTTTTAACCCTAAATGCTATATCAGTCATGAAAAAGACGAAATCCCTAAAGTAAGTGAAGATTCGACTATTTTCCACCAAAACCCTAATGTAAAATCTCAAATAACAACATACATTTTGTGCATGCAGACAAAAAATAGCTTTGACTGTCACATATTATTTCATAACAAATTAGATAACAAAAGAGAAAACGACATCAAAAGAGACAAAATCCCTAAAGTAAAGTGATGATTCTATTGTTTTCCCCAAAAATCCTAATTTGAAATCCCAAATAACAAATAATTTGTGCATGCAGACAAAATATCAGTGACTATCACACAATATTTCATAAGAAAACATATGACAAGAGAAAACGACATCAAAAGAGATAAACTAACCTTCAGATCCTATAACATGACTGGAATCGAAGGCACAAACCAAACGAAGCTCGATAAGAACAGATTAACAGATAATAAACGAAAACAATATAATGGGTGAGTGATTATGATCGATTTTGGAAGGGGGTAACTGATTTTTCATGCCATTACTAACCTAGGTTTAAGAGGAGAGGGTTGGTTAAAGAGAGGTAAAAGACGAAATGAGCGTCTTTTGATTGGTCTATTGAATAAAAGAGGGGGGAACCCCAATCAGTTAGGTTTTATTTTCGCGCTCTTGACGTGTAATAAATTCATTGGTCATTTGCTGATTGGATGGAAACGTCTGTGCATGTGTAGTACACTCGCGTAGGCTCAAGCGTCAGACGTGTTTATTAGTTAAGGGAATCATGAGTACGAGTGTTCAAATAGGAAAGATTAAAGTTCATGTATTGACTTTTAAAAGCTCTACAACAACTTTTAAAAGCTCTACAAGTTTGAGTGGCAATAAAGCCATTGCGCCTTGTTTGTTTTGTCTCTTTTTGGATTTACACCGTCCATCAAGTAATTTTACATGTGAGCTACAACATATTATATTGTGAATTAAATTGGCTTTTTTCCTAATTGAACTAACATGACAATTCATCCAAAAAGGGTAGTATGGATGCAAATTATATCCCCGCCTTATGAAGGTAAAAAAGCTCTTTCCGAGAAACCCTCAACTTAAAAAAAACATAATCACAATATAATTTAAAAAAACAGTGACTTTCTTCTTACTTCTACAGACGAATTTAACAGAGATATTTATGTAAAGATAACCTTCTATGGACGAATTTAACAGAGATATTTATGTGAAGATGACTAAAGTAGATATTTCATTCTCTCTGAGAGGGCTTCGCCGCGACAATAATTGTTGCACCATAATAAAAGGAGATAAATAAAGAACATTCCGCCTCAATATAAATCAATCACGCCTCAATCCCAAACAAATTTGGGTCGGCTATAGTGTGCTAAAACAAGAAGACTAAAATGCTGATAATTACAAGGAAAGGAATGAAAGAACAAATGAAATGCTGCTATAACCTTAAACTGAACATGCTATTATTCATCAACTTTCCCTTTTTATCTTTTCACTAAATAAAGAAAACTCCACTTACATTTCTGAGACTTTAAGCTAAAAGATAATATAAACCTTCTCATATATCCCCTCTATAATCCTAGTACTTAGTATATATATTCTGAATCATCCTTTCAAAGACTGATGGCCACTAGCTGGTAGAATAATTGTATGGATACATTATGTAGTTTGAGTTCAGTGAGAATTAGATTCTGGACTTCCTTCATAACCATAGGGATTCTTACTAGCCCAGTTCCACTGATCTCTGCACATCTCTTCAATGCCATATTTCGCCCTGCAACATAAGTCAGACTGTTTAGAGGCGGATTCACGATTTAAAGATAGTGCGTGCATCTATTAATACACGCGTATTTTTTTTTAAATTCTCTCCATCTTCTATATGCATATACGTATTCTGAGTTTGGGATGAAGGGTGTACATGTGCACCCACTGCTTATTCGTCGGAACAGCCTATGCTAACGGCGTGTTAGAACCTCAACAGACAATGTAAACAGATCACTTAGTTAATTGCATGAGTATATATATATATGCAAATGCCACTTACTTCCACTTTAATTCACGTTCTGCTTTCTCTGTAGCAGCGTATACAATTTCAGCATCCCCAGGCCGTCGACCAGACATCACCAATGGAATTTTCTAAAAGAAGCAGAAAGAGAGGTAATTAGTCCACCACCATAAACATTCATAAAGGCCTTTACAACAACTAAAAAGTTCCAGTGGCTGAAAAAGAAAAATGAATATGACTCGGGATGACATGGAAAAGAGCTAGCACTCGCCTAAGTCTTCATAGACAGTTTACCCGATACAATATCCTTGTGGGAAGTAGGAGGTATCTGGTGGATTAGTTGCCTAAACTAGCTCAGACACCACCGTTTTAACTAAGAAGGAGGAGGAGGAGGTAGCACTCGTATGAAAACACTAGTAACCACAAAACAGCATCACAGTTTTAGGGGTTTAGGAAAACCGTGAAATCCTTTTCCTCCACCATTGAGAAGAAATGAAAGTGCTGCATTATACACCCATTTGAGGTTGCACGACATGCCACAAACTCACAAAATCGAAAGACAATTATTCAAGATAGGAAGACTGAATTTAAGAAAACCAAGGAGTGTACATTATCCTCAACAACAATCAAAATATAAGCTCGCAAAGGTGGGCCAAACGATATAAGTATAAAGGAGAATGCAATAAAAAGACTACCTTTCCTGATGCCTTCTCAAATGCAGCCACCATTTCCAAGACCGAAGTTCCTTTTCCAGTTCCCAAGTTGTACACTTCACAGCCTAAAAGGATCAATCAAAATCAACACAGCACAACAACTCTGAATCGAGCCAATGCTAAAAAAAATTAAACTACCATGATAAAAACTCTATGACGTTTCTTCCATAATATCACGTATGGCAGATTTGTGTGACTGCCTTGTTAATGACACGGGAACATAAAGCAGAAAGAAGCATGCGTAATTTAGAAAATAAACTTTGTGATTGATTGGAAGAACATGAATCCGAAATTATACTTTTCAAGCATAGTATTCTGCAATTACATCTCAGGTAGTTCCTAAGCAAACTAGCACCTGACAAGAAATTTAAACACGAATAGAAAAAGAAACCAAGTATAAACAAATAGCAAATACACACCTACGGAAGGATCGGATAGCTTCTGTAAGGCAGCTATGTGTCCATCTGCTAAATCCACAACATGAATATAATCACGGACCTGAAAAGACATCACGATATAATCATTCTCCGAGGAAAAGCTCATACATGAATGGTATTGCACATCACAATTTTATAATCAATTAATTTAAGAAATGTTTGAAAAAATGTTGACATCTTAAATCACAATTTTGTCATATAAAATAGGACGAAGGAATAAAATAGGAACTTAAAACATTTCTAACACAACTAAAGATTTGCTATTGAAAATACAGTCATACCCCTGTACCATCCTTTGTTGCATAATCAGTTCCATAAACTGTCAGTGCCGGTCTTCTGCCTACTGCAACTTGTTGAACAAATGGCATAAGGTTGTTGGGAATTCCACGCGGATCTTCACCAATGTGGCCACTTGAATGAGCACCAACAGGATTAAAGTACCGCAGCAATATGATTTTCCATTCAGAGTCGGAGGATCGTACATCACGGCATATTTCTTCAATGAAGAGCTGACAATTGAGTCTTGTTAGATTATGAACAGACAGGAACAGGAAACAGAAACAGAATTCTTTCATACATGGGAAAGGAACTACAGCTTTCCCATGTCAAAAACATGAAAAAAGAGGGGATACACATTTTTTGACAAATAAAAGGAGGATATACAAGACTTGGCCTTTTATCAGCAAGCTAGATAGAAAAGCAGCAAAATGAGGCCACATTTCAGTGTTGGACTTCAACAAGTTGAGCTATAACAATGCGAGATGAAACAATCGAAAGTACCTTTGTCCGTCCATAAGGATTTGCAGCACTTAGCGGGAATTCCTCAGTACAAGGAACCTCCTTTGGCCAACCATAAACTGTAGCTGACGACGAAAACACAAGCTGCAGATATGGAGAAGTAAATCGTCAAGACAAATGACTTGCAAGAAAAGAAGATGTATCTTAAAAGTTCACCGAAGTGTGAGGAATTACCCTTTTGCATCCATATGCTGCCATGACTTCCAGGAGAGTAATTGTTCCTATAAGGTTGTTGTTAAAATACATCAAAGGTTTCTGGACACTTTCACCTACTGCTTTTAGTCCAGCAAAATGGATAACAGCATCAAATCTGCATCGAATACGTAATTGAAGGCAAACCAATGTATCAAAAGGTAATATATTTGAGAAAAAGAGTCTATATGTTGATGCAGACATTAAACACCTCCATAGCTTTGTTTCATGAGTACATAATTCATGCAAAAAACTGATCAAATTGAGACTCAACACACCAATAAACTATCGCATGTACAATGTCACTACATAGTAATCAATATTGAGGAAGTTCGAAATAAAAATCAAGTCTTATAAGAACCACTGACGCAGATTTTTTTTCTTTTTGTGAGGGATGATAGAACTTACTTGTTAGAGCGGAAAATCTCCTCAATTGCAGGCTTATCACGTAGATCCACCTGCAGTTTAAGACAAAACAACCATAGAATTCAGTCACCAACTTTAAAAAAAATAGAAACAACAAAATCAGCTTAATCCTTGTAAAGTAAAGGTACTGTTATACAGGAAAACTATAATGAATTAGAGGCAATAACGGCAAAGGTGTTCACAAAAGAAAATTTTACTGTGGACTACACAATTATTACCACCAAGCAGAAATCAGCAAACTAAACAGACTAATGAGAATAATTTGCACCCAAATTTCTGGATTGTTAACAGTTTTGTCTACATATGGAAAGAAAAACAGTTGGAAAGTTTGTTAAATGGAGAAAGAAGCACATGATACCCCAAAAATAATTGTTATACCTTACAATTCAAAAAGAAACAAGAACACAGAGATTGACCACATAGCAAAATTTTACTGATTAAACCAATTCCAGAACCCAATAAAAATCCAATCTTTACATTAAAAAACAAAACCCAAAACTCAAATTCATACAATTTCACCTTTTTCCACAAAACCCATAATGATTCTCCCCTATGTTATGGCATAAAACTCAAAGAGAAAAAAGAACACAGAGATTGACCACGTAGCTCAAATTTTACTTTTCAAACAATTCAAGAACCCCACAAAAATCCAAACTTTACATTAAAATAAGAACCCAAAACTCAAATTCATACAACTCCACCTTATCCATAATAATTCTGATAAACACACACACACACACAGGAAAAACCGAAAAATTCAAGAACCCCATAAAAATACAAACTTTATGTTAAAATAAGAACCCAAAACTCAAATTCATACAATTCCGCCTTATCCATAATAATTCTGATAAACACACACACACACACATAGGAAAAACAGAAAAATTCAAGAACCCCATAAAAATACAAACTTTATATTAAAATAAGAACCCAAAACTCAAATTCATACAACTCCGCCTAATCCATAATAATTCTGAGAAAACACACACACACACACACACAGAGACATTGAAAAGGAAAAACCGGAAGAAGAAAGGTACCTTGTGAAAGGAGAGGTTAGGGCCATATTGAGAAGCAAGTTCCTGAACCCTTTTGATAGCAATTTCAGAAGAATTATCCAAATTATCAATCACCACAGTTTTGTAGCCACCAAACAGTAATTGCAACACAGTGTGACTCCCAATATACCCTGCTCCCCCTGTCACCAATATACTCTTTGACATGATGGTATATCCCAATTAAAATAAAAAACTAACTCCAACAATAAAAGAAGAAGAAGAAGATTTGGGTTTTGGTAAAAAGAAGATATAAAAATCCAATCTTTAGTTATTGACAAGACTCAAAACTTGAAACAAAGACTCCTAATCTCCAAGCTTTTATAGGTGTAGTTATGGAAAAAAAAAGAATTTCTTTTAAAGTATTTACTTAAGTTGGGTCAAAAGAATTTTCAAGAAATTTCGAAGGGAGACGCCAATAGAAGAAAGCAAGAAGAAGAGGAAGAAGAAAAAGGGACACGTGTAGTGTAGGTCTAAAGTCTAAGAAAAAGTGTTTATATGGGAGATTGTGTCTAGACTTAGAAGGACTCTCCAGATTCTTGATTCTTATATTCTTCTACTACTGTTAAATCATGATTAACCCAACTTCCAAAAATAATATAATGATTTTAATTATTTTTCTAATACTTTATTTTACTTGTCTCAGTTTCTATGTATGCTGACTAATTTTAAATCCGAATAAAAAGAAGAATTATGGTAAATAAATTATTTATTTAAAGTAATCTAGTTATCTGAATACTATTTTGAATATATGTAATTGACCTTAACCGGTTGAAATTTTGGTAAATAGTTGATTGATTAAAACTATTTTCTAAATATTTAGTTCCACTTATATTAATTTATAACGCTTAATTATTTTTACATTTTAACCATGAAGATATGTAATTGAATGAATGAGTTTCATCTATTCTTAATCGGAGATCTCAGGTTCGAGCCCATTTGGTTAAGCTATGAGTCATGAGAGTGACCAAAGTTGAGCATTTTATTTTTAAAAACTCTTGACGGATGAATTTGTATTAGTCGAATCAATGCTACATAACTAAGAGTCCGCTTGGACCTAAGAAATTTTTTCCTTTTTTTTCCAAAAAAAATCACTTTTTTCTGAAATAAGCGTTTGTTCATAAAATTTTTAATTTTCACTTGAAGATGTATTTTGGAAATTTTTGAAAATTTAAAAAATTTCAAAAAACTATTTTTCAAAATTATCACTCCCAAAACTTCAAAAACAACCCAAAATTATATTTATGTCCAAGCACAACTCTAAATATCAAATACCATTTTCACTTAGAAAAAAAAATTCACCTTTTTAAAAAATTTTACGATTCTTATGTCCAAACGCCCACTATATGTGTAGCCCAAAGAAAACTAGCTTTCAAATGAATAAAAAGAATATTACAGTACGTAAATAATATTAATAATAGTCTGATATTCTAAACTTTAATTCTGAAATTAACGAGGTAAGTAATTGGTTGATTAAAAAATTATGTAATATTTGTCTTTATTGTCTTTAATTCGGAAAATAACGAGGTATTAGTCACCAAGATTCGTGAAAATATATTTTTTATTTCTTCTCGTCCGGTCCCAGGATCTTTATTTTCTGTTAGCAGTTCTTTTGGATCATATTTTATAATTAAAAAATCCAACATTGGAAGTTGTGTCGAAGGTTAAAAAAGAAAAATTATTATGTGGTTATGTTGATTTTCGAGGGGTATGTTTCCTTGTGTTCTCATTTTGACATTCTTGTTTCTAAAAAATTATATATATTTGACATTGTCTTTTTCTATTTGTTTTGGTTGAGTCATCAAGTCATTTAATATTTTGTTTTTATTTATGCAAATCTTATCAACAAAACCTGTAATCCGTTGAAATTAACGTTTTTCCTGTTTTTGCAAATCTTATCAATAAAACCTGTAATCTGCCGAAAGTAGCAACAATCCATTTTATTATAAACTTTCCATTATTTTGGCACAATAGTTTTAATGCAAGTATATGACCTTTTTTTGGCGTTTTCAAATTCAATGCAATTCTTAAAACATCATATGACACTATAAAAACAAAAATGACGATACATATTGGTACTGAAATTCATAAATACTTCATAGTTATCCTTAGTATAACAAAATAGTATTATCAATTATTCTCAACAATTTATTAGTTAGAGTCGAATATATAAATCATCGTTAAGGGAATTGATAAAATCGAATTAATTTTTTTATGTTTTATGTTAACTTATCATACGTTCATCTTTTATTGTTTTGGGATTAACTATACTTTATGTAACTATAGACGGAATATCCTTAATAGTTAAATGGTGTTAAATTTTCACATTTGTGGGCAAAGTAACATAAATAATAGTGATGATATTTTATAATCTTTTGTCAAGAGAATTTAGGTATATTCCAAAGAATTATTTGTAAAATTTGGAGTCACATATCATATTAGCATAATTTGTTACTGAAATGTGTTTATTGTTGCATTTTTTATCCCCAATAAACGCATGACTTACAGAAGTTGGAGTCACACTAGATATGGAGTCATCTTTGTTAGGGTATATTTAACCCTTAATGTGGAACTTCTCGGTCTAATTTAAATTTAATCATTCTTTAATGTAGGCACCGAATATCGAACTGAAATCAAATAAACTTTCCCTAATTTTTTTTTTAATTGTGTTACACAAATAGCCGGCCAGATTCAATGTTGCATTTTCAAGCCGGTACACATAAATTATATATAATTATACATATAGTATTATATATAAATAATACATATATTAATACATCTGTCAGTTGCTTATATTTATAGTATACGATATTAGATAGACGGCTATTTGGGTTAATTCTTTTTTGTAGGTTTGGCAATGGGATGTGGGGATAAATAGTATGTTCAAAATTTAGCTGTACACATTGTGGTCCAGTTTGTTAAACAATTTGAGGGTACCACACCTTTTACATGAATAACAATCAAAGATAATGTTAAAAGGAACTTTATCTTTTTGCCACATTAGCTTTATTCCAAAACAGAGTAAAAGTATTGTTTATCACATTCCAATGGAATTTTTAAAATTCTCCCTTCTATTTTAAAATACCAAAAGAGTTTAATAACATATATTCCAACACTATTTACTCCAAAAGCAATTTTTTTTGAAAAAAATAATTAATTCACTCTTAAAATTTTAGAAAAATCACTAATTTTAGACCATGTAAAAAAGCCAAAAACTCACTTATTATGGACCTGAGCGAGTAGTAAAAGGCCAAAAGATTGTCTTGATGTACCCTACACTAAAAGGGGCAAATTAAAGGGTTCCTCCTAGATTAAAGGAACCTTTTTTTAGCCCTAATTTTTTTTTTTTTTTTTATATTTGATTAAATCCACAAAATTAATTTTTCTAGTGACATACTATCTACTTAATATGTTCTACTTTATGTAAAATAACTTCCCTATTAGTGCGTTATAAAAAGAACAATATCTTTTTATATTTGAAAATAATTTAATTTTAAACTTATTTTAGTGTTAGTATACTTTTATAGACACCAAATCTCACGGTATATACGACAACAAGAGAAACCCAGTGTAATCTTATAAGTGGGGTATGGGCAGAGTAGTGCGTATGCAGTCTTTACAGAGGTCGATCCATGATTTAAGCTTTATGAGTTTAACCTTCAAAATTTTTGACATTGAACTTATTATATTTGTAAAGTTATGGGTTCATATCTATTATTTATTATAATTTTAGTAATTTTTACTCATTTATGTTCTGCATTGAAAAACTAGGTTCAACTGAACCCGATAAATTTAAGCTCCATCCGCCCCCGAGACCTTATCTCTACCTTGTAAAGATAGAGAGGTAAAAAAATCTCACAATATATGCAAGACCATAAGTTTCCAAAAAAAAAAAAAAAAACCTCATACTTCGTACCAAATTAAACATCGCCACATAAATTAAAAATCCGAGTAATCTTATGGAGAGAATTTAGTTGAACAACTAGGATAAAAGTCATAAATTATGATTCATGAACCACCTTTACTACATTTCCAAGTTTCAACTCATAAGTTATCATATGACTTTAGTCTATTTTAGTCTTAATTAGGAAAGACTTATATTAAATTTCCTCAAAAGAAATTTTACACTTTTGGTGGTTGTCAACTGTCATATTGTCACCTTCCTTTAATTATGGCTAACGTGTTGTAACTGAAAAATAAAACAGTTGATTTTTGACTGTCACATTAATTTATTAATATCAGCCACGTGAAATCCACCCACCCTCTTGGAAAATAATATAAGTAAATAATTAATTAATTCAAGAAAAGGCAACTTTCTTTTGGTTTGAAGGAATTAGAAAGATCTGAGTCAGACCTGTAAATGGCGCAACAATATACGTTGTTTTTCTTCTTCTTTTTTTTGTTACGATCATTTAGTATTCGAAATCCACTAATTTAATTAATGAGTCTAATTCATATTCAGATTACGTAAAGCTTATTATAAGAAAAATATTTTTTATTAAATAAAAATTCTAACTCGAGACCTCTAATCACCTTACCTTCTCATGCATTATACTTTTCGTTCATTCTTCATGTCTAGAAACTATTTTATTTGAAAAGATATTTCGGAAGAAAAAAAAAATACTCGTACTCGATCTTTGTATCAACTGAAGATGTAAGACATGTGTTCTATAATTTTTTTTATTTATTTTTACTTAATCTCATGGTCAGGTAATATATATTTTTACTTTAATTTATTGTTCTCGTGATTATAAATTGATTTATTCGTGGTAAATACAAATGTATATATTTCGTGATCTTTTCCGTCATATTCATTTTGAATATAGCGATGTTTACCTAATTTCATAACTAGAATAACTACTAGTTAGAAGGCAACCGACCTAGCTTCCTAATTGGACCACGAATTTTACATGTAATTAGAAGGACAAAGAAAGATTAAAAGATGAATGTGGATTAGGAGCTAACTTCTAAGGATTAAATATATAAAAATAAATAGTACTTACAATAAAGATTTATTTAAGAGAGAAATTTTGTTGATTCATTACCTTTGAGAATGAAGGAAAAAATAGATTTATATTTTAATAGGGAAACTTAGTTGAT
The DNA here is from genome assembly GCA_005239505.1 of Nicotiana paniculata. Lineage (NCBI taxonomy): Eukaryota > Viridiplantae > Streptophyta > Magnoliopsida > Solanales > Solanaceae > Nicotiana > Nicotiana paniculata. The sequence goes on from ML361440.1 coordinate 23,982, forward strand.
ATTTACTACCATTTGAAGAGTTGAGCAATTCTTTTAACTATGATTTATTTAAATTAGAGTGTGTAACTATAAAAAAGATTGCGGTCTATATTACTCTTTATGTAACGTATCAATGAATATATTGATATTTAAGATTTACACAAAATTAGAATTATTGATTTTCGTATTTAATAATTGTCCAGTATATTCGCAGGAAAAAAAAAATGATAATTGATAACCTAAGATTTATAGCAAGAACAGTCTGTTTCTTTTTATTTTCTTATTCAAAATTCAATAATGTCGAAGTGAAGTAACTTTTGTCTCCTTTTATTTCTTCCATTTATATTCCTTTATTATTAATTACGTAGTCAATGCTAAACATCACATTAAGACTTGAAGAGTCAGCATATGAGAAACTTTTTGCAGTCAACAAATTCATATCAGTTCTATTGACATGAACAATATAATAGCATGTTTGCCCAAGTTTTTTTAGTCTAGAAGTATTATTTATTTTAATCAAAAGTGTTTTTTTCAAAAATTGATGTGTTTTGCCAAGCTTTTGGAATGAAAAAAAGTAGTTTTGAATAGAAGCAGAAGCAGTTTTGGAGAAGCAGAAAAAAATAGTTTCTATCCAAAAGCACTTTTGAGAAAAATATATTTGGAAGCAGTTTTTAAAAGTTTAGTCAAACACTAATTGCTGCTCAGAAGTGCTTTTCAAATTAATTAGCCAAACACAAATTGCTTCTCACCAAAAATACTTTTGACAAAAGCACTTTTAAGAAAAAACACTTCTCAAAATAAGCCGATTTTTGCGTAAAAATTGTGCGGGGCACCCTATTTGGTCGCCCCTATTTAACCTATACCCGCTTTTTTAAAAACTTTTAACTTGTACCCACATTTTAAATAACTTCAGCTCCCCTTTCCCTCGTTGAGCTGAAGTTCCCCATTTACAAAGACAAAAACTTCAACTCTAGAGCTGAAGTTTCCCATTTACTAGAGCTGAAGTTCGCAAGCTACTTCAGGCCCGTCTACTAGAATGCTGAAGTTTTGCGTGATTGCCTCTGCTACTTCAGCCCCGCATGCTGAAGTTATGCGCAAAAACGGGTACGAATGTAATTTTTTTTACAAAGCAAGTATAAGTTAAAACGTGACACAAAAAGTGGGTACGAATACAAAAGCCCTGATTTTTACAGCTTGGCCAAACAAGCTATAAGTGTAGCTTTACAAAAAAAGCCAAAAGAATGGTAAAATGACGAGTTTAACTTCTTTACACTTATAATATAGAAGAATTTTATATAATAATCGGCTAAAAGGTAAATAAATGTGATTATTCATAACAAGTGAAATTAATACTCTATAAACAAGAATAATATGTAATAAAGGCTACACTTGCAAAGACTAATTTTTACAGATTGCCAGTGGTACTATTCTTCAGAAAAATGGTAATAAAATTCTTTTATTTATCAAAAAAAAAAAAGGAAAAAGAAAGAGGCCATGTGGTGCCACAAAAAATTGAAAAAGCTGTGAGGAAATGGAGGTGCGGGGAATCGAACCCCGTGCCTCTCGCATGCGAAGCGAGCGCTCTACCATATGAGCTACACCCCCTTATTGACAGGGCTTGAGATTATATTAAATTAGTAGTCTTTTGCAAGGAGAGGTTTACGCACAAAGGAAACGCAAACGATTATTAGAACTTGCACCTTGAAACGGTATCGAGTCACTAACTAATTATTATTATTATAGTTTTAGTTTATTATCTTGTATTCCAAACCCAATAGCCAAAAGTAATCAAGATTTGCGCCACATTAGAGTTCATTAAAAAAACGCTCTCTATCATAAATTTTTTTTAGTTCCCAAAACTTGAATCCAAGATATACGGTTAAGAACGGATAAATACTATTCTCTCTGGTCCAAAATAAGTGATTTTTGGCATATTTTCACACATATTAAGAAATTCATCTTTTAACATTAATTAATAATGTAATTGACCATATTATCCTCTATAAATACTCCTAACATATACTCCAACGATATTTACTCCAAGGGTAATGTAGAAAAAAAATAATTAATTCATTTTCAAAATTTGGAAAAATCATTTATTTTGGATCACAAAAAATAAAAAACCAAAAAACCACTTATTTTAGATCGGAAGAAATATCAATCTCAGCGCATCGATGGTACTAACTAATTATATTCTTAGTTTGATATGACATGTCATATGGTCATTCATTTTTATAGTATTACTTCAATCTCCCGTGTTTTATATTTTTAAGTTCCAAATAGATTGCAAAATAGTTAGTCGGACCAAGTAACAGTCTTATTTCCTTTTTCCTAAAAGAGACGTATACGTCTATCCCTTTGAAAACTTATTCAATTCAATGTTTATATCAAATCAATTGAAGTATAATATATTTACACATAATTTTATCATGTAATCATGTTTAAATGAATGTATGTTTTTGCTTATCTAGTGCCGCAAGGTATGACGAGATAGATAAGATTCTTTCAATCTTGTTCAAAAAGTTTTTGGTTCGATTCCTCAAAATAAAAAAAAGTTCATAGTAAATAAGCTTTCCCTTAAAAAGGCCTTATTCGACATAAATCTGGATTGGTTGGGCTAGTATGTCCAAATACCAAATGGTTAAACAACAAAAATAGAGATACGTCATAGGAGTACCCTTTTCTACTAGATAGACTTTTGCCCGTGCTATGCACGGGCCCAATACAGTAGAGTATGTAATTACTGTTTTGTGATTAATTTATTTTGATATGAAATTGCATAGAAAAAATTGAGCCCGAAATTGGAAAGAGACACAATATTCACATTCACGAGAATACTAAATATATAGGTATTACATATCGACAAAAGAGATGCATTTTACTTCAAAAGTAGCATAATCTCTACAACCATGAGAGTATCTATATTCACAAAAGGTGATTCTTTCTCCATACTGTAATTGTTCTTCATTGTAGTGCAACAATTATTGACATCTGCAAAATCACAGAAAAAGACCAAGTTTTAGTACCTTATAACATAATGAATTAAGTTTTTGGGTAAGATCAATGTAATCGATGGCAAAAATGAGTTAGGGAGATACTTATGTCGTTTTCTATGACGTGGAGAATGAGTTAATTATGAGGATTTTTGCCTAGTGGCAGTAAAGCCTCTCTCATAAGATGCTTCCAGGAAAAAAAAATTGAAAGTCACACTAATAAATACTCCACAATTCTAAAAGAAAGAGAAAGCATGGAACATGAATATACCATTCAATGATAGTTGTTTAAGAAAATGCTTAGAGATAGGTAAAACAGTAATTATAATTGTAATGCACGTATTTCCAATTCGAGCTTCATAGTGATTCTCACGCTCAAGCATTAATTTAACTTAAATAAAATAAACATGTTCTTCACTTCAGATATTACATTTTGCATGTGCACATTTTTTAACTTCTTTTGAGTCTTACAACAACAAAAAGTTGAAAAGTAAGCGTATTCTTTTCGACTACAGGCTTGACTTCTGCAAAATCTTTGTGACACTCTTCTGAAAAATAAAGTGCCACAATCCTCTCTGGGACCTAAATGTATTTGCTCTAATGTCTACCCTTCACAAAACAGACACATAGATATCTAAGTGGTTTCTCTAGATTATGGCATTACAACTCCTACTCCAATCTCATAGAAAATTAGGAGTAATACATTAATGTGTTATTATTTCACATTTTGATGAAGATAAAGAAAATAATCGATAGAGCAATCAGAGTACTGAAAGATAATATCGAGAATAACATTAAAAACCATGGAGAATGAGTTAATAAACTAACCTAATATCACACTAGCAAAATATTAGCTTTAACCGCAGGCAAAAAGCAATATCATTGTGGCTTTAACCGCATCCAAAAATAGCAGCAAAATGCCTTCAAATGCATCCCAAAACAGTAGCAAAATGTGGCTTCAACTAAGAGCGCAAGTGAAATTAAGTAAATATGTTGTATTGATAGAACATTCCAAGAGAAAGTTAAACAATGCTAAGAGGTGCAAGAACAAGTGTACGTAGTAATTACACATGTGTTGAGAGATGATATATTCTCAAGAAATAAGTCAAGAAATTTATTCCCGGTTAACAATGATATCTTAGCAATCAAACAAAAGATAAAAGCCTCAAACCTATCTATAATCGGCGGCACCTCAATATGTTGTCTTTTCTCTCAACCTCTATGATTATGCACCCTTTAGTGCAGATTTTCCATTCTCTATATTTCTATCTTTTGATTTTATTCATTCACATCACATAATGTTTGAGAATTACTCCCACAATTTTTTTTTTCATTCACATCACCGTATCTCATAGAATTCTTTGAATAGTATTTGAAGAAATTCCCATATTGATAGAAATTCTAGTTGTACGCAAAAAATTTATTGTGACAATTTTTCACCTAGATAAAGGAAAACGGGAAAAACAAAAATAGATATACAACCTAACCTTTCTATTTCAAGAAATAACTTTATAAAAACCGCATGTTATACTTGCCAACGAAGTGGTTCTCCGGATTATTAAAAAGTAATTGATTCATATTTTATCCTCACAATAAATTCAAACTATATCATTTTATACTCCATGAAAACATCTTAAGTTGAGGGCTATTGGGAGTTAAAAAAAAATTGCAACCCAAATAAGAACTCAATTATTTAGTTTCTGAAGTTATCTTGACTTCCTGATTATGAAAGAAATTAATAAGCATCCCTATGGTGTATTGTTGCATTCATATATTTGAAGACGTAGACTGTCACTCAACATTAAACTGTGTTTATATTACAAAAGATAATATCCACCTCAACAAAACACAAGTTTAAAGATTTTCATCTTTCTTATTCTTTTTCCTAACAACAATTGAGAAAACCTCTTAGATAGATCTGGAGATTAATCAATTCACATAGTTTATATATGCAGTTGTATTTAGATAAAGCAAAATCAAAGATGAATGACATACAAAGATAGAATAGAAGAACTGCTATTTTTATGGAGGAAGAGCCAAGAAAAAAAAGAATGCCTGTTTTATTGAGGCAAGAAAATATTGTTCCTATAATCCATCCTTCAAAATCCAGTTGCTCACTTTTCTTTTTAAACTTTCTTTCTTATTCCCTATTATTTGGACCTTGAGGTGAAGACAGACACCAATTTGAACAACTACAATGACCATCTTAACAGTCCAATATTTATTGCACGTTTGATTCATCAAGATTAAGCAATGACACACAAACTAATCAACACTGGCAATTGATCCCCATGGCATGTATAGAGAAAATAGCCGATAAAATCAAGATAAACTTATAATACCTTGATTCAAGCTCTAGCCTCCAATGTAATTAGAAACAATAAAAAGAGAAACACACAAATTGATTAATATGTGCATATAAAAGAACAACAATTTTATTAGAAAGTTCAAATACCTTGCAATTACTTTTTCAAAGAAGGAGTCTTTATTTCCAAGCCCCGCTTGTAGTAGAAAGCATTATCTTTATTAGTTGTCTCTTGAGATTCTCTTCCCTCAAAGCTAAGATGTTCAATTTTGCGTTTTCTCCCTTTGGCAACATCCGTCATGATTGGCGGGAACTCTTGGTGGATCTCATTGTCTTTGTTCATGTAAGATAAAATAGACAACTTTTGCACATGATATTTTGTAAATAATTTTTTCATTTGAATTTTGAATATCTTTCCACTCAATTGTTTCTGCACGTCTGCAAGAGATAAAATTTGTTTCTGAGGGGATGAAATTGGTTAGTTACGCATCAAAAGAGGGTCATTTTGTCATTGATATTTGTTTGTATGTTTTTGAAGCTAACAGTAATATGAATATGTACCTTGTGACATGGTAGATGTCAGAAATTTCTTCAGAGCTGAGGCTTAACATTTTCTCGGCAGGTTTGTCAGAAATAATGGCTGTTGCAAAACCACTATTGTCTCTAACAGTGACTTCAAATTGACATCTGTTAAAATATAGAACAATTATTTGGTTAGATGAATAAAAACTAAACAACTATGAACTCTAAATAGTCAAATAGAAGAATCTAGTAGCATTCATACCTTGGAATAAGATGAGTGGATCGTTGACAATTTGTACAATAAATTGTCCTCCGAGAGAAAGATATCGTGAACAATTGCTTACAGTCAGAAAAGATAACATACAAAAGCGTTGGTTCTCATTTGGCAGAGAAAGTTCACCCTCAACATAAAATACATGTCCCTCTATAATTCAAGAATGCAACATATTTCTTTTTTGTGACTATTAAAAATAACTAAATTTCGATAGAATAATACAGTTTATGTTGTTCTTACTTGAGGTTGCGCTTGGATATTGAAAATATATATGATTTCATCCTCAAAGGGAACCACCATAACATATCCTGTGGAAGATGTAATCTTTACCTTGTATGCATTAAGCATCGGTTCAATTGTTTTGGCCCTACAAGAAAGTTAAAATTTAAAAAAATTATTCTTTTATATATTAATGTATTATTATATCAATAATATGTTTCTACTTATGCATAACTCACAAAGAAATACATGCATAATACCATGACTTCAACTCAACTACTTGTGGGTAAGGAGGATTGAATTGGATTGTTGTACTAAATTTATTCGTCAGACCACTGAATTTGTTCGACGATCCTACATACATTCAAATATTAAGATTTGATTTCAATGTCTGATATTTGAAAAGGAAAAGGGTAAAATCATGTATGTACTAATACCTGATGATGATCTGCCGATTTTCTAGCAAGAATAATTGGGTATTCATTCAGTTGTTTCAAAAGTTTATTCCCATAAAGATCAATGAAATCTTCCCAGAGTGTGAATTTTGTTGTTTTTTTCCTGTAAAATGAATAGAAGATGTTCAAATAATATATTGTAGTAATAAAAAGTAATAGCTAAGTTTGACAACTTGGATTGTGAAATAAATCTCCAATGCAAGACATTATGCAAGACATTTTTTTATCAAAATGATACGCGAAGACAGAAAAATCAAAAAAGTAAAATACTTTCCATGTAAATAAAACCTCCCAAACATTTGAATTGCAAAAAACAAAATAAGTCTGGTGCTTAGAGAAACAAAGAAGGAAATATTTTACTTTGTAATCACAGAAATCAAGCATTCAAGCTACATAACATATATCTGTAGCTTAGGAGTTCAGTATAAAGCATAAGAATTCAGTATGGAACAATGAACAATAACAAATATTTAGCTTAGCAAAAAAATATTTCTGTGTGCTTGATTTAACAAGACCTATATTACAAGGTTGTGAGTGCTTCACCCTCTTACCACTCAACAATACTACACTATGGAAATACAATATCACACTAAAATGCTACAAATGGTTAAAAATTAAAGTTCTGAATTAATATCATATATATGATTTCAAATTATTAGTCAATATATAGGCATTGCTTGAAGATGCATAAAAAGTCAAAACATTATAGTTGAATCATGTGCATTTTATTTTTTTGGCCACAAGAAATTAAACCAGCAGCTACAACTGAAAAAAGAGACTACAATGATGAGGAGGAGGAGGTGAAGGAAGATAAGAAACAACAAAAGAAATAGAGAAAAAGGAATAGGAGGAGGTATATCCTTACTGCTTATCCATAATGATAAATTCTTGAATTCTTCTTCCATTTTCAGTATATGTTGAAGGACCGTTGATCACGCTCAACTATTTCTAATAAAAGACTAAGCGGGCGTTACAAATATAATCCGGGGTATTATGCCCAGAGTCGATCCCACAGGGAATTAACGTATCAATCAAGTCTTTAGAATACACAACTTTTACTCAATCAATTCTCTCAAGACTTTTTGAATATAAATTGGTGATGTTTTACTAGTTCTACTAACAATAATAATAACTAACGATTACCAACAATGTATTGTAAACAATTATGATAAAGGTCTAAGGTTGGTTTACCCTGTTGGTGAACTTACTTCTCGGATATTTCATATAACTCGATTAATTATCTCTATCAATCATGAACACTCTATCTACCATAAATCTCTCTCAAGTAATTATGATAATTTACTAGACGCACTCTCTCAAGTTACGCTAGCTAGATTGCATTACAGTTCACTTAGATTGCACCCGAAGTATCGTTATCTCTAATCCAACCTCTAAACCCTCGGTTATGACTTTCGTCTATACTCTGGGAGTGGTGTTGTTCAAACAATTACCTAAATATGCACTCTCTCTCAAGTAGATACATACTAAATAGGCACAGCTAATTGATGGTGATTCAATTAACTACAACAAAAACGTAGTTGCACAAATAGAGATGAACAATCAACCAAACTATATTAATATCACCATAAGTTTATCCCTCAACGGGTTCCACCAAAACCCTAGATTAAGAAAATTATCTACTCATATTCCTAAGAATCAATTCTAAAATAACTTGCATAATTGAATTACTGAGTAATGAAATAAGGAGGTAAAAATCAATGTTTTTTGCTTTGCTGAGTAGTAATCCACAGGCTTTTTCTTCACTTTAATGGCTTCCTCCCTTCAAGTTGTGTTTTTGGGTCTATTTATATGTTTGGGATACACCCTAAACATGTATGAGACTTCTATCCCAATCGGGAAACACTTAAAACTCTTCAAAACTCGGATTTGACCGGATTAAGGGCCAGGCGTTACAGGCCAAACGCCTGGCCAGGCCTGGCGTTTGGGCTCTGGCGCCTGGATAACGCCTGACTAGGCCTGGCGTTTGGGCTCTGGCGCCTGGCTAGCGCCTGGCCTCACCAGGCTTTATAGCCCAAACGCCTGGCTATAGCCCGGTGCACTCCTCTTCGCCTCTTGAGCGTATTTTCGACGTTTATGCATCCATTTAGCTCGGCTTCCATCTCCAATTCACTTACACATGAAATAGACTCCATTATGCACATACAAAGTGTATTTTTACCATTAACGCACATAAAATGTAAGGCATATAACGTGTTAAACCATGAATTCTATCCACACATCAATACTCCACACTTAAACATTTACTCGTCCTTGAGCAATCAAATTACACTCATGAACACAACTTATTAAGAAAATCCCTTAACGCGTTATACCAAGAATTTCAAAACAGTTTAGGCGCAAAGGTGTGACATTCTCGCCTCGATAGTCGACTCACATATACCATGCTTTATTCACAATCCACTCACTACTCTAACTTAGAGGTCAACAACATTACCTTTCCTTCATGAATCATGTGCCCTCACCAAATCAAAGAGTTAATTCCACACAATAAAATCTAAGAACACTTAGGAACTCAAGATAGAAAGAATTCACTCACTCTCAAAAATAATATTCATATGCTACAAAATATGCACCAAAAGCTTGCCCGTAGTGTACTACTCTACTAATCGAGCTCATTCAGTCTAGGATCAAGTAGAACTTTATTCGGTTGTAATGTAGGCTTCGGGACAGGTAGGATACATTTGGATATAAGAGTGACTACACCTCCCTAAGCACATTAATACATTACTTTCGCATTCAACCTCAAACTTATATTAAGCCAAAATCCACCTTCACATAAATGTTATTACCCCATACTTCTTTAAGCACTATTACATTAAGAGTCACCACATATATATTTTTCTTTCACAACAATACAACTATTTTTTTTCTATTTTTTTTCTTCTTTTTCTCTTTTTTTTTCTCAAGTGACTCTTACTTTTCAAAATAGCGCACCTTTCTCCTTATTTCAATTATTCCCCTAAAAAAAACCAACCTACCACCTCACACTTTAATTTTTTCATATTTCATAACATTTCCACTGCTTACGAGAGGTGACAAGGTTCAAATATAAGATCGATTCAAATAAAGGGGTATGGCTTGTAATGTGGTTGCCAAAGAAACAGGATTATAGCCTCAACGGGGTTAACTACGATACATAACAATTAGGTGGGTAAAATATAAATATCTGTCTCAACAAAGAAACGCCTATATCACTTCCAAGACTGAACAAAATTACTATTTCGCTTTGCGCACACAAGGGTCAAGTTCTAGACATCAAATGCAATGCACAGAATAACATACAAATCTCACACACACATGGCACATAACTCACTCAGGATTGGATCTATCACGACACTCCAGTCAAAGCAGTTAAGAAAATTTAAGAATCCTCGATTTAAGGTATTCATCCTGGAGTCAAAAAATTGAGCCTAAGCGTCACAACCAAAGTAGTGAGTATTCTCAAGGCATCACGACGTTCCGATATATTGCTACGATTAAGCCCTCAACCATGTGATTCCTACTCCTAAAAATTAAGAACTACCTACACTCGGTTCAATTAAAAACCCTTGGAAAAGAACCGTGGTCCAAAGAAAAACCAAGGGGGGATTACTACACTACCTAAAACAAAAATCTTTTTGGTATTTTCTTTAGACTTACTTCCCTCAAGAGAACTGTCTAAGAGATCCATCGTCGGGAAGAGTCCCCATATTTCTAATAAATTTTTTTTTATTGAACAAAATAAAAACATAAAAGCTAAAAACAAACAAACTAAAAACATTCACTGAACATAAAAGCTAAAAACAAACAAAATAAAAACATTCACCACCAAATTTCACATTTTCAACAAGCAAAACAATTCACAACAAAACATATATATACAACACCCCACACCTAGTTCATGCACTGTCCTCAGTGCATCATGTATAGACAAATCAAGAAGTAAAACAAGGTGCGAGATACTTCCTGTTCAATCAGCGTATTCATCATCGGACGCTCTCCATTCCTCTGCAAACTCATTTCTCTCCATTATCTTCCTCATCCGAGCGCATTGGCTCCACATCAGAATCTTCAGGTGTGTTTATATCTTCATCATCTGGGAGCCTGTATCCCTCACCTGCTCCTATCATCTGCTGAGCATGAGCATTGAGCGGGTATCTCTGATCCAACTCATCCCATTGAGCGGGACATGAAGCTATCATCCCTGGCATTGCGCTCGACATTGGTCAATGAAGACTCTTCTTTCAGTCTTAAGCCAGTGATGTCAGTTTTCCGGGTGAGTTGTTGATTAATAATGTGGTCAAAGTCGGGCTCAAACGCTACCTTTTTAACTAGCAGGAACTGAGTCAGGAATTCGGGAAAGGGATTCGATCAATTCTATTGTTGGAATGCACCAACCCCATTTAATAGAGAATCAGGTGGCCCACATTCACTTGCTGCCCTGTCATGATGAAGTAGAGCAAACAAATCCTCTCTCGGCTGATTAAGGTGTCATGGGTGCACGGTAGTATCCGTGCATTAATCAGTTTCAGTCATACCTGTGTTTCAGCCTTCATCTTCTTCTTGGGAAACCTTTTATGGCAATTAGTGGTTCTATCCCGAATCCAAGCAGCCTTGGAATCAACCCCACAAAGTGTGTGCCTCACCTCTCTATAGTTAGGATGGCGGATAAATTGCTCTAGAGGCTCCACCGGAACATTTGGTGCACCTAGGAAATCACATATGGCCTTGGCTGAAAAATCCACCAAGTGCCCACGAATTGGCACCAATTCTTCCTTGTCCTTAGGGTCAAACCCTGCATAGAATTCCTGGATTAAATTGAGGTTGATGTTGCCATGGTGTTTGAACACATATCCCAGACCCAATTCATGGATGCTCCTCCAAATTTCTGGGAATTTAGTTCTAAGACACCCCCCGTTGATGGCTCCTTCCAGATGGACATACTTGGGCTTGCAACGAGCATACCATTTCCTGGAGTGTGGTGGTATGCTGTTGACACCATATTCCCTTTGACCAACGGGTCGTTGCCTCATAGCAGCCACAACAACTACTGCTTCCTCACCAGTCATGCTAGAAGTAGCATCTCCTCCTTTTCTCTTTCTTTTAAGGTGGTGGGGGTTTTGATTTGGTTTTCGGTGGGGCCGAAGATGTGTCCTTTCCCTTGCCGGTGGCTCTTCAGGGTAGCATTTTTTGACCTGCACAATTTATCAGTAATGAATGAGTGTCACAAAGTATATACTATCCGTTTTCGCACTTTGCGAAGGTTACTCAGACTTCACCTTGGAGAGCTTATGACAGTTGACACACATTGCTACCTATTGGCTTTTTGTGATCCACGTTTCATTTAAAATTTCATGGAATTCAAGATGCATGACGCTAGTGGTGTATTTCCCGGAGACTCGGGCTCCAAACGAGACATGTATTGCCATTGAGGCATTACATCGAGCACTTGGCCGACACAATTGCCATGGGAGCTCTTATGGACTTGAGGGACTACCTCATGTACCCAAATCAGTTTGGGGTTCCATAATACCACTTAGTTTCACCATTTCAGCTCATTCCTAAAGGTTTTCAGGGATTGGGGTGCATAACACCATACAACATGACCAAGAACTTCATAAACCCATAAAAATTCATCATGAAATCAAGGATACACTTTCATCTACGCAAATTCGAGTTAATAAGGGATAGGTCTAGAATCATACCTCACGGATTGATGTGTGTTAACCAGATGAAGTGCACCACGAAATTTAACATGTGCAGATCTTGTGTGTGTGGTGGGTGATGATGGGGTGTTAATGTGTGTTGAAGTAATGAAGATGAGTGTGTCAAACTATGTGTTTTGATGTGGGTATGAGAGACAATCCGTGTTTGGGTGTGTGCTTGGGAGTGAAACTTGCTTGAGAGAGAGTTGGGAGATGAAAAAAATAGGACGAGGGGACTTACCTGGCATTAGTCGTACGTTTTAATCAAAAAGCCCGGGCACCCTGGCGTTAGCCAGGCGTTTTAGTCTTAAAGCCAGCTTAACGCCAGGCGTTTCACCCTTAACGCCAAATGCCCCTTGGCGTTAGCCAGGCGTTTCAGTCTTAACGCCAGCTGCCCACTGGCGTTAGCCAGGCGTTTAGGGCTTAAGGCCTGGGTTCTCCTGGCTTTTGCTGGTCGTTTAGGGCATAAGGCCGGCTTAACCCCGGCTATGTCCCCACCTTCCGTCATGCTAAAACACTCCTCCTTTCACCCGAATTCACCTGCAAGCTCGTTAGTACCTATAATTACACGAAATACTTTTAGCTACTCTAAGATTTACTATGCATTGGGTTGCCTCCCAACAAGCACCTTATTTACTATCGTGGCACGACGATTACAACAAATCAATAGGTTGCCTCCTATGAAACGCCTGATTTAACGTCGCGGCAAGACGCAACATAAAAGCCATTTAAGGATCGTCTAGTGTTTTAGGTTCACCCAGATGCACAATAGCCAGCACATTGGCTTCAGTCATTCCCACATATCTTTTTAATCGTTGTCCATTGACCTTGAAGGTTTTAGACTCATTCTCAGCAGTAATCTCCACAACACCATAAGGAAATACGTTGAGCACTTTAAACGGGCCAGACAATCGGGACTTGAGCTTACCCGGAAACATTCTTAATCTTGAATTATACAGTAATACCTTGTCTCCTAGCCTGAAATCTCGGTCCACAATATTTTTATCATGTAGTCTCTTCATTTGTTCCTTATACAACCTGGTGCTTTCAAATGCTTGACTTCTGAATTCTTCTAATTCGTGTAATTTTGTGACTCGATTTTCTCCAGCAGTATCAAAATCCAGATTCAGCTTCTTCAATGCCCACCAGGCTCGATGTTCTAATTCCACGGGCAGGTGACAGGCCTTACCAAATACCAACTTGTATGGAGACATACTGATTGGTGTTTTGAATGCAGTTCTGTAGGCCCAGAGGGAATCATCAAGTTTCTTCGCCGATCAGTTCTTGTGGCGTTAACTATTTTGGTTAGTACACTCTTTATTTCCCGGTTTGATACCTCAACCTGCCCGCTAGTTTGGGGGTGATATGGGGTTGCTACCTTGTGACGTACATCATATTTAGCAAGAAACTTTTCGAAAACACGATTGCAGAAATGCGTGCCTCCATCACTTATAAAGGCCCTTGGTGTTCCAAAGCGGGTGAATATATTCTTTTTTAAGAACCCCACCACCACTCGTGCATCATTGGTGGGGAATGATGCAGCTTATACCCATTTGGACATGTAATCTACAGCAACAAGTATATACTTATTGCCGTATGAGCTGACAAAAGGACCCATGAAATCTATCCCCCAAACATCGAACACTTCTACCTCTTGTATCATATTCATTGGCATCTCATGATGACGGGATATGTTCCCCGTCCTTTGGCATTCATTGCAGCCTTTCACCCATTGATGGGAATCTCTGAACACAGTGGGCCAATAAAACCCGGCCTCCAACACTTTAGCTGCTGTTCGGACTCCTCCGAAATGTCCTCCATAAGAACCTGCGTGACAAGCCTGCAAAATAGCATATTGTTCTATCTCGGGGACACACCTCCGAATCATGTTATCTATGCAAATTTAAACAAATAAGGTTCATCCCAATAGTAGTTACGGCTATCACGATAAAATCTTTTCTTTTGTACATAGGAGAGCTCATAAGGGTCAATGCCGCATTCCAGGTAATTAGCAATGTCTGCGTACCATGGCACCTTTCTCACATTTGTGGCCAGCAGCTGCTCATCTGGAAAGGTTTCCAGAATATCCTCAGCCTCAGGTGCCTGTTCAGCACCTTCAAGGCGTGATAAATGATCAGTGACTTGGTTCTCCGTTCCCTTCCGGTCATGAATTTCCAAGTCAAACTCTTGCAAAAGCAGCACCCATCGAATTAGGCCTGGCTTAGACTCTCTTTTCTCGACCAAGTACCTAATGGCTGCGTGATCAGTGTACACGATCACTTTTGACCCGATCAGGTAGGACCTGAATTTGTCACATGCAAATACTACATCCAACATTTCTTTTTCTGTTACCGTGTAATTCAGCTGAGCTCCACTCAATGTCTTACTTGCGTAATAAATTGGGTGCATTACCTTATCTTTTCGTTGGCCCAACACAGCTCCTACAACATAGTCCTTGCGTCACACATGAGTTCAAATGGTTTCTCCCAGTCGAGGGCAACTATAATCGGTGCAGTGACTAGCTGCTTCTTTAGCTCCTCAAAAGCTACCCTGCAATCATCAGAAAACATAAATGGGTTATATTTTTCTAGTAACTTACAAAGAGGGTTGGCAATTTTGGAGAAATCCTTGATGAATCGCCGGTAGAATCCGACATGTCCCAGGAAGCTACGAATAGCTTTGACTGACGTGGGTGGAGGGAGTTTTTCAATCACTTCTACCTTAGCTTTATCCACTTGAATACCTTTACTCGAGACCAAATTTCCCAAGACGATTCCTTCTTGTACCATGAAGTGGCACTTCTCCCAATTCAGCACTAGGTTCGTTTCGATACACCTCTTTAGGACACGGTTCAAATTTGCTAGGAATTCATCAAACGAATTTCCCACCACTGAGAAATCGTCAATGAAGACCTCCATAATATCCTCCACCATGTTTGTGAAAATGGCCATCATGCACCGTTGGGATGTTGTAGGTGCATTGCAGAGGCCAAATGGCATCCTCCTGAAAGCAAATATCCCATATGGGCATGTGAAGGAGGTCTTTTCCCTATCCTCCGGGGCAATAGAAATTTGGTTGTACCCCGAATACCCGTCAAGGAAACAGAAGTGAGACTTCCCTGCTAACCGATCGAGCATCTGATCAATGAAGGGAAGTGGGAAATGGTCTTTGCGAGTGGCAAGGTTCAGCTTTCTGTAATCCATGCATATTCTCCAACCCGTAATAGTTCTAGTGGATATGAGCTCATTTTTATCATTCCTTACGACTGTCATACCACCCTTCTTTGGTACACACTGTACTGGGCTAACCCAGTTGCTGTCGGAGATAGGGAAAATGATTCCCGCATCTAACCACTTTATCACTTCTTTCTTTACCACTTCCTTCATATTTGGGTTCAACCGTCTTTGGTGTTCCCTATCTGTGTCCCTCTTCCAAGAGAATTTTATGTATGCAATAAGCTGGGCTGATCCCTTTGATGTCTGCCATCGTCCAACCAATGACAATCTTGCATTCAGAAAGTACCTGTAACAACTGTTGTTCCTGCACATCTAGCAACCCAGATGATTTAATAACCGGTAATGTAGAGTTATGTCCAAGAAATGCATACCTGAGGTGCGCTGGTAAAGGCTTCAGCTCTAACTTGGGTGGTACTTCAACTGAGGGCTTGGCTGGTGGGTTCTCTCTCTTTTCCAAGTGTAATGGTTCAATTTCAAGAACCCTCGACCATGTCCCTTTTCCTTCCAATGCTAATACCCATTCTGCTAGTTCCTCACCGTTCATATCATCTAAATTCATCAAACATGCAGCCAAAGGATCCACAACAGTTAAGGCTGCATCATCTTCTTCCAGTATCACGTTCACGTCATTAATAAGAGAGCAGTTGGCGAACTCACTTGGTCGCCTCATAGACTTCTGCATGTTGAATGTGATTTCTTCATCATTGAGCCTCATCTTAAGCTCACTAGTCTCACAATCGATGAGAGCTCTGCTTGTGGCCAAAAATGGCCTTCCCAAGATTATGAGAATTTCCTCATCTACTCGGTAGTCTAGGATCACAAAGTCAGCAGGGAACACAAATTTCCCCACTTGAACTAACACATCATCCAGAATACCCGACGGTCTCTTTACCGTCCTATCAGCAAGTTGCAGCAGCATGGAAGTAGGCCTGGCTCTACCAATCCCCAGTCTTTTATATATAGTCAGTGGCATTAGATTAATGCTGGCTCCCAAGTCAGATAGGGCTTTGGCGAAAGCAAAGTTGCCAATGGTACAAGGAATTGTAAAACTCCCTGGGTCAACCAACTTTTCAGCAATATGACGTGTCACCACCGCACTACAAGTCTAGGTAAGGGTGACAATAGCCAGGCCTTGGAAGTCAAATTTTTTGGACATCAAATCCTTCATCATTTTAGCATAGCCAGGCATTTCCTTCAATGCATCAATCAATGGGATATTTACCTGTATCTGCTTTAGCATGTCCAAGAATTTCTTATACTGCTCATCCTTCTGATATTTTGCCAGCCTTTGAGGGAATGGAGCTGGTGCTCTCTTCTTTTCTGTTATTTGTTCTTTTTCCTTTTCCACCACCACTCAACTGCTGGCTCTGGGATTTCCTCAAGTTCTTTCTCAGCTTCACCTTGCTTATTAACTTCTTCTTCAGTTGGTTTCACTGTGCCCTTAGTCATTGAGTCATCAATTTCATTAGGTACCTGCACCAATGTGTTTGTCTGTCTACTTTCATGCCTTCTTTCTTGTTCTAGGTCCAGGTCTCTCGGCATATTGCCGAGAGTTACTGCCATTAACTGTTTTGGGCCCTGGTCCCTTGGATTCACCTGAGTATCAGCAGGTAAAGTTCTGTGAGGACGATTGTTAACTATATTTGAAATCTACCCCAGCTGCATTTTGATATTTTTAATAGCTGAGTCATGTGCATCTACTCTTTCGCTGATCTTAGCATTTGACCCAATAACCTGTTGCATCAATAGATTCTAACATGGAGAAGCCATCTTCTTGCCTTCCCCCCTGTTGTTGCTGATGAGGGTAGTATGATTGTTGTTGATTCTGATGGGTATAACCGTGCGGCCTCTGATATGGTGCTCCATTGCCTTGTGATCTCATGGCACCCATATTTCCACTATTCTGCTGTTGGTGAGGCGGTCTATATGGTTGAACTTGTTGACCCCAGTTCTTCCCCCCTTGTCTCTGACGTTCATAATTTGACACATAATTCATATTTTCTGGATAAGGAGGGTGATCACATTCTGCATTCCAGTGGTTACCAAGTGGTTGACTAATGCACGATGTGCATAAGCCCCCATTGGTTGTGTCTACGATGTTACTTACTGCTTTTGTCCTGATTCTTCCACCTTCTTAGTTAGTATGCTCATCTGTGTTATCAAGGTGGCCACGTTCTCTGCAATAATATTGGATGGATCTAATGACACTGAGTGAACTAAGTAATGGGTGCATTCCTGGTTGTCCATCCTGAATTCTGTGTCATTTTATCAAGTAGGATCTGACTTTCTCTCCACGTTTTGCTCAAGAATGCTCCACCAGCTGAAGCATCAACATTTTCCTTAACAGTATCAGCCAGACCCATATAAAAATGATGCCCCACCATCTGCTCTGGAATACCATGATGTGGGCAGATAACCAACATTCCCTTAAATCGTTCCCACGTCTCCTGTAATGTTTCGACTGGTTTCTGTCTGAAGCTCAAGATTTCATCAATTTGTTGAGCAGTCTTGTTGGGTGGATGAAACTTGTTCACGAACTGCTTGACTAACTCCTCCCATGTGGTAATGGAATTGATGGGGAGTGAGTTTAGCCAAGTCTGGGCAGCGCCAGTCACTGAGAATGGAAACAACAACAGTTTTATTGCCTCCTGAGTGACGTTTGGCTGCCTCTGTGTTTTGCAAATTGACAGGAAGTTTTTCAAATGCTTCTGGGGGTCTTCGATGTATGACCCTGAGAATAGTCCCTTGTTCTGCAATAAGTGCAGCATATTATTTGTTATCTGGAAGAACTCGGCCTGTATCTGAGGGACCAGTATCGCAGTGACCAAATTCTCAGTTGTGGGTTGTGCCCAGTCACATAAAGGAGCCTCTGCCCCTATTTGAGAGACCGGGTCTACCACATCATCCCCATTATTGTTCCTGTTATTTGGATCTTCCATGTCAGGTTCAATTTGTTCAATTGGTGGTTGATGTTTGCTTTTCCGGTTGGTCCGATTTAGGGCCTTGNTTTCAGAATTTTGTATTTCTTCCAACTCAATTGATAACACCGTTAAGTCCCCGGAAACGGCGCCAAAATTAGATCACGCTCAACTATATCTAATAAAAGACTAAGCGGGCGTTGCAAATATAATCCGGGGTATTATGCCCAGAGTCGATCCCACAGGGAATTAACGTATCAATCAAGTCTTTAGAATACGCAACTTTTACTCAATCAATTCTCTCAAGACTTTTTGAATATAAATTGGTGATGTTTTACTAGTTCTACTGAAAATAATAATAACTAACGATTACTAACAATGTGTTGTAAACAATTATGATAAATGTCTAAGGCTATGGTTTCCCCCGTTGGTGAACTTACTTCTCGGATAATTCATATAACTAGATTAATTATTTCTATCAATCATGAACACTCTATATACCATAAATCTCTCTCAAGTAATTATGATAATTTACTAGACGCACTCTCTCAAGTTACGCTAGCTAGATTGCNTTCCACCAAAATCCTAGATTAAGAAAATTAGCTACTCATATTCCTAAGAATCAATTCTAAAATAACTTGCATGATTGAATTACAGAGTAATGAGATAAAGAGGTAAAAATCAGTGTTTCTGCTTTGCTGAGTAGTAATCCACATGCTTTTTCTTCACTTTAATGACTTCCCCCCTTCAAGTTGTGTTTTTGGGTCTATTTATATGTTTGGGATACACCCTAAACGTGTATCAGACTTCTATTCCAACCGGGAAACACTTAAAACTCGAATTTGACCGGATCAAGGGCCAGGCATTACAGGCCAAACGCCTGGATAACGCCTGGCCAGGCCTGGCGTTTGGGCTCTGGCGCATGGATAACGCCTGGCTAGGCCTGGCGTTTGGGTCTGGCGCCTGGTTAATGCCTGGCTTCACCAGGGTTTACAGCCCAAACGCCCGGCTATAGCCCGGTTCACTCCTCTTCGCCTCTTGAGCGTATTTTCGATGTTTATGCATCCATTTAGCTCGGCTTCCATTTCCAATTCACCTACAAATGAATAGACTCCATTATGCACATACAAAGTGTATTTTTACCATTAATGCACATAAAATGTAAGGCATATAACGTGTTAAACTATGATTTCTAGCCACACATCAATCGCCATTAACCACAATAGCAAGGACATCTTACGTTAAACCAAAAAAAGAAACAAGTAAGTTAACAAATTATGAAAATCATTGTGCCATAACAATGAAAAGATTTTTGAGAAGGTACAATAAATGGTTTGTATATGCACAAATATAGATAATTAAATTTTTGAATACCAAATTCAGATTCTTTGGATTGATACTCGAAAGTGTCAAACGCAATGATAGTTAGCCGTGTTGCGGAGGTAATGGATCCTCAAGAGGAGTGACATTTTCAATTGGCTCAACAATGGTACTTCTATCAATTGTCCAAGTGAATTTGTTAAGTGGATCTCCATATAAATAAGATGATTCTTTCACATGTGCAACTGACACCAAGTAAGTGAGGAAAAGTTCAAATAGATCTTCAAAATGCGTTATATCAGCATTGAACATGATGGCATGAATTTGATTTTCCTGTAAGAAAATAGGATATGGGTAGATTATAATCATATTCAATTAAATTTGGGAAAATTATACCAACAAAATATACAAATTTTTGATATGAGCAACCTCTAATACATGAGCAAAAAATGGATTAATTCAATTACTTTTGGCAAAATTGTGAAATTAAAAAAGAATACCTCTTCATCCTGTAAAGTCATGAGTTGATACTTTTTGGTTTTCTCTTTGTTGTCTTTGGGACGACCTTTATCAATTGCTTGGATCTTACATGTCCATTCTTCTGTATTGGGAGTGATCATGTTGATAGTTAACCTTTCACCCATAGTTGACTTAATCTGCAATTACAACATATAAATATTAGTATAAATGAAAGAATATAGAAAAGTTTAACAATAAAAATAGACAAAGTTTAATTAAATGAAAGAATATAGAAAAAAATCAAGTTATAATTTGATTGACCTAAAGAAATTGTAGCATATGGTCAAGAAAAAGCCTTTTTAATAATTTTATCATAGACTATATTATATGTAGAGTGATCATCATCATCGTCGACTGTAGGTGGTCTAATTAATACTTTCACACAATTAGAGCTTCTGGCTCTTGACAAAGCAACATACAATTGACCATGAGAAAAGACAGGTTCGCGCAAATAGATACCCACAAAATCTAATGTTTGACCTTGAGCTTTGTTTATTGTCATGGCGAAACATAATCGAACTGGAAATTAAGTTCTTTTAAAAGGGAGAGGTAATTTCTCATCTTCTGATGTCATGAGTGGTATTCGCGGAATAAATACATGTCGATTTTTAAAATTGCCGCTAGATATTGTTGCACTGATGACATGAGTTTTAAAATCATTACATATTAATCGTGTTCCATTGCATAACCCGTCACTGGGATTCAAATTTCTTAGTAACATAATGGGGCAATTTTTCTTCAAAGATAATTTATAAGGAGGCAAACCAGCAGGATTTAACATGCGCAAAAAATCTTCATACTCACTTTGATCCTTTGGATCAATTGTCTCATCAATAGCAATGTAAACTTTTTCGGTGGTTGGAAATTGAGCAAGAAGCATGTCATTTATTTCATCAACGAAATCATTTTTGGTTGTTAGAATAGCACGAGAAGTAATAAAAGAAGCATTTGAATGACAATTGTCTAAATCAAGATAAGTAACCCGAAAGAGCATATTTAAAGCTTCTTTTTTCAGAAGTAACTGGAATAATGAGAGCATGAGGAATTTAAATTTTTCCATAGGCGTTTTGTCTTTCTTTTCCATCACCAATTCTCACTAAATATTCACAAAAAGCAGGATCTGTTTTCGCACGCATATTCTCTGATAGTTGTAACTTTTCAAGTTGATTCCAAAAGCACAATAAACTTTCACGAATAAAATCTTCCTTTTTCCCACTACGAACCACAGGAAGAGTTTGTCTAAAATCACCACTAAAGACAACTACTTTTCCACCAAATAGTATGTTAGCTTCCATTAGATCTCTTAAAAGCAAAACGAATGCCTCTATTGTTTCCTTTTTTGCCATTGAAATTTCATCCCATACAATTAGTTTTGCATCTTGTATTAAAGATGCTAATGAACTTTGCTTACTAATATTGCAGCTGAAATTCTCATTAACATCAATGGGAATTTTAAAGCGGGAATGAGCAGTTCGACCTCCAGGAAGAAGTGAAACTGCAACACCTGAACTTGCAGTTGCTAAAGCTATGAATCCTCTATGCCTCACAGTAGCTAATAAAGCACGATATAAAAAGCTTTTACCAGTTCCACCAGGACCGCAATAAAGAATGCCCCTGGTCTATTTGAAAATATTCTGTCAAGAATCATATTGTAAGCTCTTCTTTGTTCAATGTTTAATTTGATTTCTAACATTAGATCTTGTTCACTAACAATAATATTTCTTTCGAATTGAACATCTTTAGCTTCTTTTGCTATTGCAGATGGCTTTATCATTTCTGAAATTAGTTCAAAATTCATTAATATCACGGCCCATTGAATGAAGGATATTGTTAATTTGGTTTAACACTTTGTAACGGATTTCTCTTTCATCTATATTCGAGTCTTTTTTGAAATCTTCAGACATTGGATTTTCAAAATTTTCCCACAATTCTTTTGGATTAGCTGGATTACAATAGATTAATAACATAGAAAATAATTGTCTTAAACTTGATGGCATTTGATATCTTACAGCTTCAGATATACATTCTACCAAATTGTTATCACAAAGTAACAATCATCTTTTTTCTGCAGCTTCTCTAAATGTTTTACATTGTACTCCATTTACAGTTCGCAAATCTTCATATGATTTTGGTCCTCTCACATTCATTAGAAGCAATCTAAGATAGTATCTTTCCCCTTCAGTTGGATGACATGTCACCACATGACCAATGGCACTTCCTCGTTGACGACGTGTCTATGTTTTTTCTATTGTTGACCATACAAAGTATTTTGGAAACTCTCGATATAATAAATTTAAGTTCATAGAATCTTTGTTTTCTCGATTCATTAAAAAAATTCAGTTAACATCGTTTTCTTAACCATTGGATTGTTCACAATTCTACTAATATTGTATGTATTCTTGAAAGAAACAAGTTGTTGTCCATCAAGATGTAGCTGAAGATGATATACATTTGAAAATATTTCACTAATAGGGAACAAATATACGCCATGTTGCCTCAGGTGGTGACACCCACCTAGCAGATTGATATTCCTTTATTTCATCTATCTCCATGTTTGTATCATTAACATGTATATGAAATGTAATTTTATCATGTCCTTTGCAAATATACTTATAAATGTACATAAAAACTTTAATATCAGAGCATATCTCTACATTCGTATGACAATTGAATTTACAAAGTAAATATGGATTATAAGGAACAACCCATGAATTATCAAGAAGGTGTCCTCTTATTTGCACTTTCTTGCCTGTGTTTCGTCTTCTATAAACTGGATACAAATTTTTTCATTTAGTTGTTTGTTCTGCAAACTCTTTTGGATACTTAAATTTACAATGACCTTTTTTTTTCATACAAGAATTTGTTGGATTTAATTCTCCGCATGGACCGTGCATCATGTGATCCGTAACAAGTGAATATAGTGTAGGATTTTCTTCTTTATCTGGTAATTCAACACATACAAATCGGTCATATGCTTCAGGAGTTAGTAATTTATATTTTTCATCAAGTATTATAAGAAAATGAGCATGTGGAAATCCCTATTTTTGGAATTTCACTGTATACATAAATGCTGCGACTTTACCAAATATTTGTGTTTTCAGAATATCCTTTTTCAATTCTTCTAGTTTTGCTCTAAATACTCGACTAACTAAATCGATTCTATTTTGTGTTTCATCTATCGTTAGAAGGTTTTCTTTTATTTCAGGCCAAGAAGGATTACACGTCATAGTCAAAAATATATCTGGTTTTCAAAAACGTTGCACTAATGCAATAACATCCATATACCTTCGACGCATATCTCTTGGGCCTCCTGTAAATCTAAGTGGGAGTATTTTTTATTTTCCAACTTGTGAATCTTCTCTTTCCCGACATCATAGAATATCTAAGAGCCCACCTAATACATCAACTCTGAATAAATCCTGATTAAAAGAAGCAAAGTTTAATCTTTGGCTTTCAATTTTTATCCATTCATCCACAATATATTGTTGGAATAATCTTACAACATGTAAAAGTATATTTTCATCATCTCTAATTTGAAGTTTGTAACAATAATATTCACGGCAAGAAACATTGTCTCTTTTTCGTTTTCCTTTTTGCATAACCTCAGCTTCCATATCGAGTAATCCATCAATTGAACATATATTCATTACACTCGGTAATTGTTCATGTTCACAATATGTTTGCACTGTTGATATACCAGTAGAATGCTTAATTTTCTTTATACCACAATGCCATCCATTTTAACCATGAGGAAACAATAATGGATATTGTAATGGACCATAACAACCATAATAATAATTAACCAGTTGAATTCTATCACTTTTCGTATATATACGGATATGTGGTGCATGAATAGAATTATTGATATCTTGCTCAACCCATATACCTGCAACTTCTGATACAGTTGGTAGGTTGTATACTCGTTGATCTAAACCAGCATCACTTTTAAGCGCAATATAAAAATTAGATAATTGTGGAATATTTATTAAGGATTTCAAAAACATTGATTATGGATTAATTTTTAGTATATTCATCAAACTTTTTACAATATCTTCATTCATTTTGTTTGAACAAGCCATTCGATTTCTCACTTCATTTTCACTATCAAAGAAGTATAACTGGAGGTTTTTTCCTTTTTGATCAGCTGGTATAAAGTCATTTATGAAATGATACATTTTCCCTTGAACACGGAATGCATAGATACCATTATTTCTTTTTGCTAGCTCTTTGTCATAAGTTACACCAAGGAATGTGAACGCAAATATGTTATTGTATGTTCTCATGTAAGTTCGAAAATGGTTTGATTCCTCACTATTTCCTAGATAAAGGTTTCTTAACTCCGTTGGCATTTCATGTGGAATTAGTTGAACAGAACCGTTACCACAACAAAATGCAGGCGGTTCATATTCAAATTATTTTTCTCCATAAAATTGGCATTTTGGTATTTCTTTTAATTTAACATAAGTATTTTCTGCTTGCATACTACTCGAACCACCAGGTTTTGTGAAAACATTCCCTGCATACGAAAACTCTAATATTGAGTGGATTATTAACTCAGGAAAAGGTAATCACTAATATTCTTAGTAGATGTAGTTTAAACAAACCTTGATTTTTAGTCATACCTGTTCTTTTCCTTGAAAAAGGCAATGGGTCATTTATAATAAGAGAACTTTGGTTGGTAGAAACATTGGCTGCGTTAGAGGATGATGCATTAGCTGCATCCACACTAATTGAAGATTTAGTAGACCGTCGTCTTTTCAATTCAGCTATGTTTGTACGTCGTCGTGCCAAAATGGCCTCTTTTTTATCAGGTGGCATCAGTCTATATAATTCGCGTCGCCTTGCCAGTTTGTTAGCATGTGATTTTCCAAAGGTCTGGTCATTTTCAGGGTTTCTATTCGCCATTAAGGCAGCTTATCTATTACTGGGATATTTTTTCTTATTATTAAGGCTTGAAAAGGAAAACACTGAAATTTTAGATACATGTAATGATATGCTTATAAGTTATGTAACTTTAATCATAATGGCATATATCACAAACAAAAGCAACTCAGGTAATGATATAAATTTCATAACTGATTCTGAATATAATAGATTACCTTTTAGTTAAAAAGAGTTAAAGTATGATGGGATGACCTGAAATGAATAAAATGAGTAAATTCTTTACTTGTCAAGAACAACTAAAATAAATAAATAACAAACGACTAAGATAGACAAAGGGAATGTCGTTTCCAAAATCAATTTTTTTTTATGATTTGGTCAATACCTCCTTAATATGAAAAAGGTAAGTGAAAAATATTAATGAATAAATCTAGCAAAAGAGTAGTACTTACCACACAATGATTTTTGCTATTAAAACGCGTGAACACACAACTATCAAAACTGACAGTGAGCCCTATAATAAAAAGAAAAATAAAACAAATCAAGAAAAGTGTCAATAACAGGCAACTGCATCCTAAAAAAAATAATATTCAAAATTATAAGAGTAAAAGATATTTTTATATTGTTTATATCTTAACTCAGATTCAAAGATTAAATAAACCCAATAAAAAAGTTCTACCCTAAAATACCAAGAGAAAAGTAGGAGCACTTTAGATCTAAATTAGGAACATTCAAATTAGATGGGAAAAACTGATAAAGTAATTTTTGGTATAAGTTTAAATGAACAATAATGGCACCTACAAAAATATTTCAGCATAAATTCGACAAGGAGATGAGAAAAAAAAATTTACCAAGCTAGTTGAGAAGATAAATCAAATTTACAAAAGAGTGAAGGACATGAAAGTGAGTGTGAGCAAAGATGATGAAGTGACTTAAAGAGAGTGAATGGACCCTCTTCACAAACACTTCCTCTTACAGTCTCTTCTGTGTCTCACAACTCTCAAAAAGAAAAAAAATATTCAAATAAAAAAGAAACAAAGGAGTCCCCAAAAATCTGATGCAAAAACCAAGCAAAAAGATCATACTTTTTCCTTCTTCAAACTCCCCCATTCATCATCCAGCAATTATAATAAATATATAGGTATAAATCTATCTCATCTTTCGTCAAGAATGCAAGCCTTAGCTCTTTGCTCCTTCACTTTCATGTATATTTTGGTTTCTCTCTCTCTCTCTCTCTCTCTCTCTCTCTCTCTCTCTATATATATATATATATATATATATATATATATATATATATCACACCNCCCGGAAGAATATCTCCCCCCCCCCAAAAAAAAAAATGGAAAAAGATTAAACCCAATTACAGAAAATCCCAAGAAAATGAAAGAGATTGTAATAGAGAAAAATCTCATGGATGAGCTTTTATCTATTTTGGGCTTTAAGGTTAAATCTTCAGATCTTCACAATAATACATATATATATATATATATCACACCCAATAATCCCGGAAAAATATCTGGAAAAAAAAAGAAGGAAAGGAGATGAAAATAACTGATAAAGTAATTTTTGCTAGAAGTTTAAATGTACAATAATCTACAAAAAAAAAATTACAGCATAAAATCGGAAAGGAGATAAAAAAAATATTTACCAAGCTACTTGAGAAGATGTATCAAACTTACCAAAGAGTGAAGTTTTGGTAAGGGAGATGAAAGTTAGAAGATGAAAGTGACTTGCTGGGTCTAAATGAGATAAAATGTCGGCAATGTAAATGAAGTAACTTGTAGAGTACCTTTT
Source organism: Nicotiana paniculata (assembly GCA_005239505.1). Classification (NCBI taxonomy): domain Eukaryota; kingdom Viridiplantae; phylum Streptophyta; class Magnoliopsida; order Solanales; family Solanaceae; genus Nicotiana; species Nicotiana paniculata. Next base: position 51,102 of record ML361440.1, read on the forward strand.
CTAGGATAGCGTAGATGTATTCTATGTTTCCAAGTCCATTAGTTTAATATTTTTAGTAAAAAAATAAAAAATATTACTGAAATTTATAATAAAATAAGAGGATATAATGACTAATTTGCCCTTGATCGACCATTCTTAGCTTTTCTATAGGATAGAAATTTTTATTTGTATTCGATATCTCTGCAGCTATTCACGGAATATTCTTCTAAAGAACAAGTCTTTGAAAAAGAGTAAACAGAAATTTGAGTTGGGAAGACCAAACAAAAAGGAAGCAAAAATCAAATTTAACTAAAATGTTAAGCCAATTGCTTAGACCACAACTTAAAGCAGAAAGTATATTGGTAGATATCCTACACATGAAAACTAATGGCATGAGATATAAAGAAGAAACAAAAGGAACACAAAAAAATCGAAAATAAAGAGCAGCAACAACAAAGGAGAATCGCAGACAAAGTATAAAAATTAAAATAGAAATAACAAATAAAATCAAAAATAGAAGAGACACTAACTTGAATTTGTTATACCCAAAGTAGAAAGGTTGAAAGAAAGAAGTGAGGAGAAGAAGATGCTGAAGAACAATCGAAAGAGAACATGAAATGTTGATTGCGTGAAATGACAATTTTACCCTTGAGCTAAATTTACAGCTATGCCATTGGTCGACCAAAAAACTTTATTTTGTCGGTAGTTTATCCCTAATTATGAATAAAAGAATTTGCAGTAACATGTTAAAATAAGAAGTTACAAAGCTAGGTGCAACAAACGGTCCATTTGATCAACTCATAGCCACCCCGCCAAACTCTTATCAAACTTTAATTAATGTGTATTGTTTTCGTATGAATTGTTTAATTATAAATAAGATTTTCTTTTCCTTTATTGTGGTCATATATAACATATCAAACAAAAGAAAGTTATTTTTAAGATATTCATCCAGAGTTACTCATGGATCAATTTGAGAAAAAAATCAGCCCAACTTTAAATTGATTGGGTCAAGATGGGTTGAACTCGGCAATTGGGCTGGTCATTATAGGCAGGTCAAACAAGTTTAGGCTCAAATTGCCACCCTTAATCTGAATTAATATTGTACCTCAAAACCAATCCATAACGTTGTGTCAACGAGTTAGATAAAGTAAAAGTAAAATGGACCAAATAGTTCCAACTGATCTTCTCACTGGGAACGGAGAGAATTAATTCAAGAAAAATGGGGTTCAGTATTTCAGTACAAATGATTATTGGAGTGATTCACGTAACAGTATGCTAGAGGTAAAGTTGCTACCAGCCTAAGGAAAAATGGCATCTGATTTATTCTGATAAATTATGAGTATGCTACTCTTCGTGCCAATCTAATGGCAATTTAGATTAAGGTAGAATAGGTTCGCTCAGTTGTCACCATATACCCACTTCTCTGAATTGCTTGTGTAATTAACCAACTCTTCTGGTTTAAACCATAGGTTGATCTCATCCTTGGCAGTCTCGGGTCCATCGCTACCATGGATGATGTTCCTGTAATGCAGCTTGTGTTAACGGTATTGTGAAATCATACGAGCAGAATGACTTTGGGATCAAGGGAAAAAAATTTATTACCTTCCGACTACAACAGCTAAGTCACCTCTGATGGTTCCTGGTTCGGATTTCTGTGGATCTGTGGCTCCGATAAGCTTCCTTCCATATCTGATTACTCCTTCACCTTCCCAAACCTGAAAAAAAGTTGTATGGAGTTACTCATAAAGAAACAGTTTTGGGCAAAAAGTAAAATGACATTTGACTGTTAAATTTCTCTAACCATTGCTAGGACAGGGCCAGAGCTAAGGAAATCACATAGGCCATTAAAGAATGGCCTCTCTGACAAGTCATGATAGTGTTTCTGTGCAAATTCCTTGGAAGGAATCACAACTTTGATTGCAACCAGCTTGAAACCCTTGCGCTCAAAGCGTGCTATGATTTCTGAAATCTAGAATGCAACAAAAATTTATCAACCAATCAGAAAAAGAAAACATTTTCCCATCACACGAGTGCTAGACGGTAGGATTGTGACCAGAGATCAAGAGAAGGAAAAAGCACCAAAATAAGAAAATGGCAGGTACTTAAGCTGCCACGTCAATAGGGGAAGCACATTACTGTGAGGTTATATTAGTAAAGGAAGCAGCAACGAAAACCAGTTATCATACCAGGCCCCTCTGCACTCCATCTGGCTTGATGGCAATAAAGGTGCGCTCCATCTTAAAAGAAGGGAAAAGTAGATCATGTATGTTATTAAAAAGAATGAATGTGATTAAAAAAAAAAAGAATGATATAACACCTCAATCAAGAGGAAGGCTGAGTATAGGGTACCTGAGCAGCATGTGCTTCTTGCTCTTGGAGCATGTAAGCTAAACAATGAAGAGAGGGAAAAAGTGAAATTAGAATACAAGTTACTATTTTCCCGATAAGGAAACAAAGCAATTGCCGTGATCACTTGTAGAGGTGGCAATGGATCTTTGAAAACCAACTAAACCGTACCGAACCGAACCGTACCGAACCGATTATTAGGTTTATTTTAATAAAATCGTTGATTCTTATATAAATTTATAACCGTACCGAATAATAGGGTAGGTTTTTAGTTTTATAAAAATAAACTGAAAAAATATCTAACCCTACCGAATAAATTTATATATGAATAATATATTTTATATTCATTAAGTTTTTTTCCTTGGGTCTCGGGACTATGGAAATGGCTACAACTGTCCAAATAATTAATATCCAAAATCTCAACTTCCAAAACTATTCTACTACTCATCTTGAGTAGCAAGCCACTAGGCATTCCAGCGATCTCAGTAGCAAGCCACAAGGTATTGAATATCTTTCCTTCTCATATAATTTAGATTTCTCTTGTTGGGTACTAATCTTTCAATAAGCTATATTCTTGAGTCCCAAACTTCGATTAGTATCTTTCCACTCGTATGATTTATATTTTTCTTGTTTTTGCTTAATTTATTTTACGCTATCATAGAATAGTAGGATGATCTCTATTCTGGACGTCTTTCATGTTCCTTTGATCATCACTTTTAAAATAGTAAAAATGCCTAGAGAGGTTTGCCAAAGTCCTATGCAAGTAAACATTATCAAATTCTAACCTCTACTAGCGACTCTTGCATGACATTTTTAAGAAAATACTGAAAATTAATCGAACCGTACCAATACCGAAGAAAAATCGAGATGATTGGAACGGTTTCAAAAAGTCTAATTTTGATTATACAAAATGGAATAACCGAAGCTATGGTATAAATTTCATAAAATCACCGGCCGAACCGAACCATTGACACCCCTAATCACTTGTAATATGATTCCATTCTTCCTTTTCTTTTTCTTTTTAAATTAGTTCAAACATGATTTCACTCTTAAAACACTCTGTATCTGCATGCGCTAAAGGATAGAGGAGAAGAGAATGTGAGTGAGGTGTTTTTCTTTTTGAGAAGCTAAGTAGCTTGTACATTGAAAAGGAGATGTGAGTGAACATTCTTATGACTCGAGAGGCATATATAACCAAAATGAGAAACAAAGGAGGACAAGTTTTAGCTTTTGTACGGGAGAAATGGAACGAAATGCTCATATTATGAGCACAAGTACAGCAAACAATTTCACCCCATACCCATGCACGAGCATTGACTATTTGTTATAGAAGAGGTTCTGGATGCCATAATGCCAATATTAAGCAAGAGACAAGGCTCCTCTTCTTCTGATTTCCCACTTGCACCACATTAACTATAAGGAGAAAAAGAAAAGAACTTTACTCTGAGCCACATGAAGCTATTAACCACTATTCTTGTAAGTATAGGTGATGGTACTTAACCCTCACACTTTCATGGAATTTTACTTTTTAATACGAAGACCTTTTCCCCTAGCCCCACCACGAAACCAAAAACAGAAATAAGGAAAACCAGTAATAGAACTGAGTATTTCTGGCTCCTCAAATAGGAGCAGACGAGGTTTTGACACGACTCTTGTTGTAATCGTCCTAGCAAGGCTTACATAGGCACATAAATGACAATAACTACTTCCTAGAAAAGGTACACTGGTACAGGACATAAGTTCACTCAAAAATCAAAATTTCGCCACAAGAGGCTTCACATATGGGCATGCAACAAATCCATGAGAAATAAGCTCGAGGAGCAACATTATAATACAAACCTGCTGCAGGAAGGGCAAGGACACCAGAAATCCAAGCTCTAGATGCATTTCCAGATTCCGTCCTGCCATATGTGGCTAGAGAAGGCACCACTCCTCTCAAAGAAACTGTGGCTGCTGCAGCTGCTGCTCGCCCCCCTGTAACAAAGATAGCTCAGAAATACATCTTTTATTCGGACTCTTCTAATTAGTATTCCCTTTTAATCGAAATCAGCCTTTTTTATATAAGCACATATATATAGTCTTTAAACATAAATGACACATAAGGCATCCATTCCCAACAAGTAATCAAACACATAGGAAAATGGATCATCTTCAATTAGCAAAGCTAGGTGACTTAAACAAGTTGCAAAAGAAACACTATCTTGATCACTAGAGCAAGAAGACGTACAATACATTAGGCAAATCCATAATTTGAAGCCACAGGTACACCACTTAAAATATATACAAATTTCAGCTTTTCTTCTTCATCTTTTAAATACAAATATATAGTCCAAGTTTGAGGCAGATGCACATGTTGGATCCACAGTATACTAAAGATCAAAATTAATCCTCTTTTATACACGAATATAAATGTTGAAACAAGTAACAACCACAATCTATAACTAAAACATTTACAATATATATATATATACTAGAAAAATATTTTCTAAAAGCGAAACATATATACTACTAAAAAGTAAAATAGCTCCTTCTCCAATTACTAGTTTTGAAGCATTTTTTAAAATATTATTCACTAAATAGATTTTGATTCTTATGGTTCTTTTACATAATTTCTGAGTATATATAAATTTTACATTAAAAAGGCATATGCTTTCAAACACTTGTTCTTTTTGAAATGGAAGATCAGTTATCAAGCTAAAAGCTCAAAACTGCACTTTTAAAAAAAAAAAAATAACCAGCTCAAAATCCAACAATTAAAAGTGATTTCAATTACAAATCTCAATACATCCTCAAATTAAGTCACATAATTAGCAATGAAAATAAAGAAATGGAATGAAAAATTTACCAGAAAAAGCACGAGAACTCTGCTTGGAGGCAGAGATGAGAGATTTAGCAGCTCGAGAAGCAGATCTGCAAATCTGAGAATTCATCTCTTCGGCTTTTACGAGAAAACGAGTGAGAGAGAAAGAGAGAGAAGTCAAATTTAGGTGAAGTGTGAGAGTGTGAGAAAATAGAGTTGAAGCAAATTTATGTGAGGTTCCCAATGTTGATATCTGAGAAGGTCATATCATGCACGCGCCTTTGGGAGCGTGAGAGCGAGGAGTAGTCTGGGTTTAAAACCCTAGCCCAATGCCCCAATTTGTTGGGCTGAAATCTGAATGGTTGATCATAGACCGAAATTATTAGTAAAACGAATCTGATTCGTTAACTATGCTGTCCGTATAAGCATTGTGTGTACGACGTCGTATATCATACTTTCCTCTTAACTAATAGCCTGTTTGGCCAAGCTCGAGAAATCAACTTATATTGAGAAGTGTTTTTTTTCAAAGATGCAGTTTGTATTTGGTTAATCATTCTGAAAAACACTTTTGAGTAATAATTTGTGTTTTGCCAAGCTTTTCAGAAAGTACTTTTAAGTACGATTAAATTACGAATAAGGACATGAATAAATTTATTTAATATTAAATATTATAAATAAATAAATAATCTCAAAAAATTGTTATTACATGCGATAACTAAATCTTTTCATTTTAATTTAAGTAAAATATGAAAATAAAATTTAAAAGTACTTTATTCTTTTAATATAAGTTAAATATATTAAATCATAATAAATATAAAAGCATTCACCCCTAAAATTACTATATATTAGAAAACTATCCTAAAAATAATAAGAAATATTTATTCATTAATATCCTGAGTATTAGGTTTAATAAATATTTTGATATATACTAGTATATTTTATTAAGGCTATTTTTGGTAAGAAGAAAAGTCAAAATTACTTATGCTTCTGGTTTTGGGAAAGAAACTACTTTTTTCTGCTTATTCACAAATTCCTCAAAAAAAGTTTGGCCAAGTACATCAAGTTAAGAGAAAAAAAAAAGTGTTTTTGAGAAAAAAAAAAGTATTTTTGACGTCTTGAGAAGCTTGACCGAACATGCTATAAATATGTATGTTTAAAATAGTCTTTTTTTTTTTTTTTTCCAAACTAGAACTGAATCACGTTTTTACATTGTTAATGGGAAATATCAAATATGGAGGCCAACTAGGTGAGAGTGCTTAACAAGTTAATTGAGTGATTAACAAATGATTCAATGAATGAGTGGTAACATCATGAGTTCAACATCCTTTTTCTAGTATAATGAGCTTGTCATTACTTAAGGTTGAGTATTCGGACAAAATGGTTTCAAAGAAAGTGAAATGGGAAATCATTATTCAGTTATTGTTGATTTGAAAAGTTTATGGAATGTGATGATTCCTAAAATCATTAGATTTTGTGACACTTCGTTCGTCCTACTTCTTGTTTTATCCATGATTAATACTTATCACCACGCATCCCTTTATAATTATTAAAGAAAAGCAGCCATGCAAGGGCACAACTCAGGGCTCGTTTGGTTTGAGGGATAAGGAATAATTAATCTCGAGATTAAATTTAAGAAGAATTTATCTCATGTTTGATTGGTATGAAATTGCGGTATAATTAATCCGGGATTAGTTACTCGGAATTATAGTATTTTTTAATCTTCATAGAAAGGTGGAATAACTAATCCCGAAATAATTAATCCTGGGATAACTTCAATCCAACCAAACGACCCCTTATGATGTTTTTTTTTAAAGACATCTGCTGTCCAAAACACACGGACCCCGACTAATTTGTAAAAATTGCATGGGGCGCCTTATTTAACCTATACCCATTTTTTTTAAAAGTTTTAATTTGTACCCACTTTTTAAACAACTTCAGCCCCTTTTCTCCTCCTTCTTCTCCTCCTCAACTTAACAAGAGGAGCTATTTGCACAAATTAATCAAAAAATAGATGATCAAGCATTCAATGATGGTAAAGCATCTTCCTGTACCACAGATGAGAATAAAATAGTGAATATTGTCATAGCAGATCCAATTCTGCAAGCACACTCTATGCCAAGAGAATATACATACTCGTAGAGAAGACGAATACAGAAAGTCTTACCCCTGCTGAAGATGGACGAATACAACGGGACGAACGCCAGTTACAAACGCTAGTTACAAACAAAAACTTCAGCTCTAGAGCTGAAGTTCACCAGTTACAAAACAAAAACTTCAGCTCTAGCCAGTTACAAAACAAAAACTTTAGCTCTAGAGCTGAAGTTCACCAGTTACAAAAATAAAAACTTCAGCTCTAGAGCTGAAGTTCGCCAGTTACAAAACAAATACCAGTTACAAAAACAAAAACTTCAGCAATTACAAACAAAAACTTCAGTTCTAGAACTAAAGTTCGACAGTTACAAAATAAAAGCTTCAGTTCTAGCCAGTTACAAAACAAAAACTTCAGCTCTAGAGCTGAAGTTCACCAGTTACAAAAATAAAAACTTCAGCTCTAAAACTAAAGTTCGACAGTTACAAAATAAAAGCTTCAGTTCTAGCCAGTTACAAAACAAAAACTTCAGCTCTAGAGCTGAAGTTCACCAGTTACAAAAATAAAAACTTCAGTTCTAGAGCTGAAGTTCGCCAGTTACAAAACAAATGCCAGTTACAAAAACAAAATCTTCAGCAATTACAAACAAAAACTTCAGCTCTAAAACTAAAGTTCGACAGTTACAAAATAAAAACTTCAGCTCTAGCCAGTTACAAAACAAAAACTTCAGCTCTAGAGCTGAAGTTCACCAGTTACAAAAACAAAAACTTGAGCTCTAGAGCTGAAGTTCGCCAGTTACAAAACGAAAACTTCACCAGTTACAAAAACAAAAACTTCAGCAGTTACAAACAAAAACTTCAGCAAATAGAGAACAAAACTTCAGCTACTATGCTTAAGTTCAGTAATTATAAACAAAAACTTCAGCACACTTGGTTCAACACACTTGCTACTTCAGTCCCGTCTACTAGAATGCTGAAGTTTTACGTGATTGTGTTTGCTACTTCAGCCCCATATGCTGAAGTTATGCGAAAAAGTGGGTACGCTTGTAATTTTTTTCGCAAAGTGGACACAAGTTAAAACGTGACCTAAAAAGCGAGTATAAATGCAAATATCCCGACTAATTTGAATTCACGTTAGGAAATTGAATAGGCCTTTAAGGTAAAACGCTTTCTAACAAGTTCTCTACTCCCAGAGTTCAAGCCAAGGCCTTTTGTTAAGAAACGTTCTCTAATAAGTCCTATCATGGAGGAATATTCTCGTGTCACCACCATTCAAAAAAAAAAACGCTACAAATGGTCTTTTGGTTTACAAAATCTTGATCTAGTTTTGGGATAAGATGAGAATTCCAGTAACTAAGGGAATTAACCCAATAAGAAGAATTAACCCAAATAGCCGACTAAAAATAGCCGGTGAAGGTATAATATACGCATAATATATGTATTATATGTGTATAATCATGTATAAACTATGTATATGGCTAGAAAAAGTAAACAATAAATATGGACAGTTATTTGTGTAAAGATCCCATTTAATAATAAATCCAAAAGAGCCTGGTTTAACAATACAAGGCTTATAGTAGTAGATGACAACATTTAGTCTTATCATTTCAGATTAGGCATTATATCGAAGCTTGGAAAATATGATTTGTGCTTCGTATATTTGCTGTAAAAGATCACAAAATCAATGCATATGAGACGGAGAAAAACTTGCACGAAAAGGGCGTATTATCGCTATGAGATGGAATACCTTATTCGCTTTGACATTCTATTAACAATCTGAAACACATTGGTTTGTTTTCAGGACATCATTAATGGATGATAACAATCCTTAAACTGGAAACATAATGGTAACTTGAACGCCATACAATGGCAGTTAGATAGGCTATGTACAGAATAATGGTAAATACTAACAATTGGCAAACGAAATGATAATGACTTTGCTTCCATTTTTGACCTATTTACAGCTTCTTCTTACAGAATACTGATAGAAGAACATGTCAAGTCATAGTTAACTCATCAGGTGCTGTGCGATTAGATTGCAGCTCAGACTCATTCCGTAATGTCGCCAACCAGGAATCAACCTGCAAAAAGAAGCATTCAGGTAGATGATAAAAGGAGTATGAATCTATTAATCAGATTTTGGTTGTTAGTATACTGTATTTGTAAAATAATTCTAGAGAAGAAAAACAACGTATAAACAGAAATGTAGAAGAAGTAGAAATTAATCCGAACCCACTGAATTCACAGTGTTTCCTTACTGGAACTTAATCCCCTCCTAGTACCCGAGGTTATGGATTATTTCCCCTCATGATAGAACGGATTACACACTGGTGTAGCGGTACTTCAAACCCCAGTGAATCAACGAACACAAATGGCGGTAGCAATCACACTTACGTTGTTTGTTTTGTAAGAAAACAATGCAAGAAAGGAAGATGAGAATTTTGAATTTTCGTAAGGAAAATCTGAGAGAATAGCCTTCTATATATCGCCAGCAGGTTGGGTTTAAATGATCACGTAAAACGGCTATTTACGCAAAAATGAAACGGGAAAATAAAATCAGGAGGGAAACTTTAAATTACCATTACAAGAAAAAGTCGATTTGGATTAAATATTAGTATTTAACAAATAAATTTAATTCGAAGCCGAGCGACGACGACGACTCGATGCTTGCGTCTTCTCAACCTTTTTAAGAGCTAGAAGAAGTGTAATCATATATATACTCGACAAATGAGCTTTCCTCCTCCAATATGTGACAATGTTCCTTTGTAAAGGAGGGAAAATCAAAAGTTCATTTTTTCCTCCATTTCTCACTCACCCTATTTTAAGCTCTAAAAAGCTTAAACCCAACAGTGGTAAATACATGTACTCCCTCCGTTTCAATTTATGTGAACCTATTTCCTTTTTAGTCCGTGCCAAAAAGAATAACCCCTTTTCATATTTGGAAACAATTTACCTTATGCAATGATTTATAGCCACATAAAAAATATGTGCCTCATTTTACCCAACAAGTTCAAAAGTCTTCTCTCTTTTCTTAAACCCCGTGCCCAGTCAAAAGGTTCACATAAATTGAAACGGAAGGAGTATCAGTCACTGTTAGAAGTACTCGGTCCATTTGTTTGTAATGATCTGGACTTGAAAATATCTAATCGTCCAGGGAAGACTAATTTGAAAAGACAAGATTCCAATAAAGCATTTTTATGTCCAGATATCAAGGCAATACTTTTAGACTTTAGTACTACCAACAGGCACTTCCAAAATCCATCAAATCATGCATAGAAACAATGGAAAAGATCAATATATGCAGAGAGGTGCATATGAATTTGCATGTACACGCATGGTCCATAATCAACAGATAGTAGAACGAACAAAGACTGGGTACTCACAGTAAATGATCCAGACACAACCATTACCTGTATTTTAGAAACACTAGAACATTCATATCGCAACCCATGAAGAGTTGAGATATAAAAGCAATACCGAGTTTCACCGTCTTCTCGTGTCAGACAAGGCAGGGCTCCAATTTCAACAACATCAGATAGGAGGGTCGAATCTTGAGGGCTCAGATCTGCATCATGTTTACTCAAATTTATTCACGAAATAGCCTCTTTGTAGTGTTAAAAAGATAACACAACACTCTTCATGGTGTTATTAGATATCAGAATATCCAAGTACATAAAGAGATTATGGCAGTTTTTAAATCAAGAGAAGATAACATGAGGAATGAAGAGATATGTAACTACAAAGTCAGCTAATCCCAGTATAACTAAACGGTGAGCCATATCAAATATAGACGGCAATGTCAACATCAAGATGCATGGACGGCATGATTAATTAAGCATATGAAAGCTATAATGACAGTCAATCCCAGTATAACTTAACAGTGAGCAATACCAAATAGAGATTGACAATTTCTACGCTTACCACAGGTACTTTTCCTCCTCCACCTACATGAACAGGGGAATTGGAGGATGAACTTTTGGAATTTTTTCAAACATATAGACTGTGGGCGGGGGAGGATATCATATAAGGTACACCATTCTCTACCAACACCGAATAAATATTTCCTCCATGTTTTGGATAGCTGAAAATTTTCAACTAATTTTAACGCCTCCCTCCACATGTTTTCACATCTTCAACCACTGTCTTCCACATTCTGTGTCTGCTTCCATTCACCCTCTTTTGTCCATCTATTTTGCTAATATAGATTCTTTCTTGTTTTTTAAACTTTGATGTTGCAAAACTAGGGAAGAGTACAAGTTCAGTCATAGAGCATCAAAACCAATAAGGACGGTGCAAGTGCCCAATGCCCACTAGTGGGGGTAACAGAAATTTCACCCACCTGATCACGAGGTGTAGGTGAGATTGAGGGATCGATAAGGTCTTATTTGGGGGTTGAGGGTTTGAATTTCCATCTCTAATTACTAAAATCCCATACCAGTCAATCAAGACTCGAGAAACAATTAAGCACCTCAAACTATATGAGCAAATTTTAGGTGAGTCCATTATACTACCAATGAATACCATTACTCAGTATAAGCTGATAAGATATCATTTAAGATTGCCCGGAAATTAGTTGAAAGATTCTGCCTCTTATGGAAACTAAAAATTGGGAGAAGAGAGAAAACACATAGCGTCATCCGTCATGTTACATCATCAAAAGTTTTGAATAATGTACTAACACTAATGTAGGGCAATACCAGAAAATGCATGACACTTGAAACTGAATGTTTCAATGAAATTACCAGTGGATGATGAATACAAGAAAATAGACGATCCCTGAAGGACAAGAAATCTAGGAAGCCAGTCGTCAACTTCAGTGTCATCATCAATTGGAAGAGGTTCTCCTGGTAAAGCCGCCCATCTCTGTCGAACAAAAGCAAGAATAAGATTGTCACAAAGTTCATCCTGAAAATCCAAGAGATATCAAGAAAAGGACAGATGTTTGTGTTCAGTACCGTTCTCACAAATAAATAACCCGACAAGCGAGCTGACAGCAGAATTTCATCAATATGTTCTAATCTGTGAATAGAAAGATACATGTAGATATATCAGAACTGACATAAGAGTACTGCTTAGACAAACCCATGAGTTCTCAATAAAATATACTGGAAGTTGTTCCAAAGCATGCCATCATATTGATAACTCATGTCTTCTCTCATTATCTAGAAAGCCAGTTATTCCATGTAATAATATTAATTCGATTTGCCTATCGACAATACTCACTTCCCAATATGTTCTTTCTTGTTTGAAAAGCATGGACCGGAAGTGCGTTAGTTCATTGAAGACTGAAGAGAACTCTCACAGCAATATCTTGCAAGATGTTCACTTTTCCTGCTATTTTTCCCTTTTATTTATTTCATTTTATAATGGCAATGTCCACTCTAGCTAGCACGCACCTCGACTAATCCACCGAGGACCAACTGCCTCCCACGAGCCATGTACTAGGTAGCTCTGCCGTCAAGGCTTAGGCAGGTGGAAAGAATTCATCTAATTAGCCTCTGTCAGGATTCCACCCTTGTTCTCAAGTGGTAGATGAGAAGAATTCCCCGCTTTCTTCCATTTCAAGGAAGAAAAAGGAATTTCCTGCTTTCTGTTTCCCTCTTTTATCTACTCAACTATCCCGGATGGTTCCATTTTATCCAGATGTGGAGAAAGCACTCAGAATGCATCCTCTTACCGAAGGATTTTCATAATCGAACACGGAAGCAAGTCACACATAGAGAGTTCAGGTGTATAGCGCAGTTTTATTTCACGTCATGTCATAGTTCCACCTTAACACATTCATAGAATGTGCAAAAAGACTGTATAAAGGCCAAGTCAGCTAAGGGAAATAAATAAATAAAACTTGGCGAAGCTTCTATGCTTTTGCTCGCGAACCTCTGATTTTACACTACAACTAATGTTGGTTATATTTATATCTATGGATGTGTTCATACTTCACATTACACTGATAATCTACCTGACTACCTCCAAAGAGATGAAGAAATAAGTCCTCCTATTCCATTATGCAAGAAGTTCGACAGTAACTTACTCCATGTTTAAAACTTCCACATTACAAAGCATCGTAATGAGAAATTAACAAAACTATATGACCAAGAAATATGTGAGCAAATTAACCAGCAAAATGCCTGGGAACCCTTCTCCTTGACACAGGTAACAAATCAAAGCACAATCACATCAAAGAGCCAACCACACCAAACACAATGTGTTTTGAAGAAAATAAAAGAGGTGCACGAGGCATAATATGAGAGCACAGTGAAAGCATCAACTTACTGCGCTTTTAAATGAGCTTCTCTTTCTTCCAAAGCAGCAATTTCTGACCGAAGAGATTCTACTTCTACAGCAGTTAAAACTACCTGCAGGTCATGATAGACACAATGTTCCTTTACTACACATTGATAATGCACGAACTTGCCAAGTGACTAACTAGGCAAATACTAAGTTAGATGGTTAGATGATAACCAAGAAAAAGTTAGAACCTTTTTCTGACCATCTGTACCAGATATCCAAGGTAGCCTCCTGGGACTAAACAAGTTCAACATTGATGCAGAATTTTTCAATTTTCTTCAAGTCCACGGTCTATTAATGGATCTATTCAAATAAGGGGAGTAGTGAAGAGCAACAGGTTGAGATTAATTTCATGAAGATGACACTTTTTTCACTTTAATAATGTTTAATTTATACCTCAGAGAAAAAATACCTCCCAATCTCTAGACAACTCTGGGCTCTGAATAGAGTTATCACCAAATGTTGAAGCTTGAAAATGATATCTAAAAAATTCTACTGCTCCAGGACCATCACCGTGAAGTATATATTTGCCAACAAACCCACCAGCCGTGACTGGATAAAGTGCAACCAGAATTACCGTCAAATCAGCATTTCCAACTTATAAACTGCAAACTGCATAATGGAAAATAACATTTTCATGACAATCAATATTTGTAGAAGTTTCACAAGTGCTGTTATTGCTGTACTACAATGAGAATAGAGACTCAGCAAATAAATTAGAAGGCAAGGCAGGGTTTCCGTCTCTTGTGGACATAAGGTTTTGCTTCTGATAATCGATTCAAACGTTTTTAACCATTGACATAGAAGTGCTTTTCAAACAATGTAGCATGCCCTGCCATGGCCGAAATGCAATAGTAGCTGTCAAGCATCTGTATATAGCGGACATGCCCCAGATTCGAGTCCAGAACAGTATCTCGTACACATTGGCTTGCACAAAAGTATTATAACGGTCCTGAAATGGAAACTAACTATTGCGCTTGCGGATCAACTTTCTAACCTGTACCTTGATGAGGTGATGGAAGCGGAAGAAGTTTATAAATAGCAATCACTTCCAATTGCAGAAGGAAGTAATACCACTTTGCAACTCGGCATATAATAGGAAAAACAAGACCAATAAGCAGATCTACACACCAAATTCCCATAGAAATCAGGAGGCATTACAAGGAAAAACTATTGCCAAAGAATATGACTTACCAGCTAGAGTTACAACATTTTCCTTTCTCTAGTCTTTCTTCCATTACCAGCTCCTTTGACACTCCATATTGGTTTAAATTTATGTCGATTATCCATGTCAGCTATATACTCTATCCCTCACACAGCCCAGGACTCAATAGACAGCGAACTTTGACCTATATACCACTTCTAATAGAAGGCCACCTTTGAGCTTTAGCTCAAACTCTGTATTTCATAACTAAAATGTCTCTCTGTATTTCATAACTAAATGTCTAGAGTACAATCAGTGAAGCATAAAACTACTCGAAAAGTAACCTAACGCTGGTATTAGTGCCCAATTATGAATTAAACATGGTCGAGCATAATCCCTAACGCGATCAATCGATACAACTGACAGGTTAAATTCAGCTAAAAAGAGGGGAAAATAAGTCTATTTCTGAAGGGGAAGCAACGTTAAAAAATCAAATTAAAGTAAAATAGAAACAAATTGCTTTTAAGAACGTAATAAAGAGAGCTAATAATTTCTGGGATCACAGGCACTTGAAATAAAGCTCAAGCTTTTACATTAGATAACCTAATTAAAGCAGAAACCAAAAAAAAAGGTTCAAAATTCACAGGTTTCACCTTACTTCTACTTATGAAGATTAATATACTAAAAACAACTGAAAAAACTTAATTAAATTCAACAAATTATCCTAGTGATCAAGGAAAAAAGAAGAAATTGAAACCTGTATATTGGTATGGACAATTGACTTGGCGAAGACGAAGCTGTGTTGCGAGGGGAACGAGGAGAAAACTTCCTGCAATGGTTTTACGAAATCGTTTAACATATGGGGTAACAGAGACGGAAGTTATCATCTTGTTTGGTCTCCGTTATCTACCATTCAATCCGTCTCAAAAAAAATTTAGTATTAGTATAAATTTTTTAATTTGATTAATTTTTCAAAATAAAGTAAAAGAAAAAAAAAACAACTAAGTGCACATCCTGCATTCACGTAGGATCCGAGGAAGAATAACACATTAACGGATGTGATGTAGATAAACTAGCATTAGTGGCTGATTTACGATTCGAACATATAACCTATAGCCTATAAGCGAAGACAAATATTATGTTAATATTTTTAAAAGATTTTGATTTTAATAGGAAAAGTATCATGAGTTATCATTTTTTAAATTAAAATGACAAATTTCAAAATATTGTCTTATACAATTTCATCTATTTTTGCATCTTTAAAGCAATAGGGTACGGACACTTTGAGAAGAGTGAATTTTTTTTTTTAACAGATTGAAGGGGAAAAAAGCGCGTTTATACAGGTGTATAGGGTAAAATATGCTATGTTAAGTGGCTGCTTAAGACAGTGACACGTGGAGTCAAAAGCGAAGGATAGTTAAGACCGAAGGCAACTGTTTCGTTTGTCGCAAGAAAGAATGACGCCCGTAAAGATGCAATAAATACCTTCGCGCGGTAACATTTAATGGAGGATATTACATTGCATTTAGTATATTGCCCGTTAAAAAAAATTTGTCATTTATGTTCATCGTTACACCTTCTTCAATGGCCCTCATAATTGACATTAAAAAATGCATGATCCTAGGACCTTGTTCCTTAGGTGCACCTATAAATACTAAGCTCTGTTATCATATAAAGGATACGAATTTTCTGACAAACTTATGCTATAATCAATTCAAAACTTTATACAATTTTATCTTCTTATTCCGTGATTTCACTGTGCAACTGAAGGTTGGGAGAAAAAGCTTACAAATTATGTTTCATTTTGCAGTTTTTGATGAAAAACTTGTACTACACAGGCTGAGCCGGCTAATGGGGGCCTTTACTTTCAGCTGAGCCCAAATCTAAATAGAACAAAAAGTAACATAATATTTTCTTGAAGAATTAACTTAAATAGCCGTCCACTTGAGCGCTTAAATTTAAAATAGCCAGTACATGAATAATATATGTATAATTCATATATAATATATCTATAATCGTGCATAATTATCGTATAATCTTTGTGTGCTGACTAGAAAAAAATAAATTGTACATTCGACCAACTATTTGTATAAAGATTCCTTTCCATTCAAAAAAGGTGAACAAATTGAATCAGAGCGAAAAACAATCATATTTGGCGTATTAAAATCCTTCAAACATCGTAATCCTTTTTTTTCCATCTCTAAGATCGTAAATGTCACGACCCAACCTATGGGCCGCGACGGGCACCCAGTACCTTACTCAACTGAGTACCAACGTAACATATCTTTCTTGTCGTACTATCATGGGTAAATGGGCCAAAAGGGGCGTCATGAAATAGCCAGAATAAAATATAAGTGCAAACTAGACATAGGATGACCAAACATGATATAGAAACTTATACATGTGACATACGGGCCTATAAGACTGACATGATCATTTGTAAACTCAAAACATAGGCCGACAAAGACATACAAGTATCCATATACCTAACATCTGTCTACAAGCCTCTAAGACAATATAA
Source organism: Nicotiana paniculata (assembly GCA_005239505.1). NCBI lineage: Eukaryota > Viridiplantae > Streptophyta > Magnoliopsida > Solanales > Solanaceae > Nicotiana > Nicotiana paniculata. The sequence goes on from ML361440.1 coordinate 68,268, forward strand.
ATGTCATATAGGTCGGGACAGGCCCCCGCCATACCAGTCAATACATGTCTTAATCATACTGACCAAATAGGCAACTCCGGAGCAAGTGGAGTATAGCAACACCTTCCGCTGAGCTGATAGCCTACTAGGAGGACTGTCAACCTGTCTATAGGGACTTACGGGCATAAAACGCAGCGTCCCCAGGAAAAAGAGACGTTAGTACGAATAAAGTACTGAGTATGTAAGGCAGAAAAACATAAATAAGAACAGTAATGTAAAGAGAGATATATGAGATACAACCTGTAGCATCTGAGTGCCTCTAAGAGATAGTGACATGAAATGCGTGATACATATATACATAATCTTTTAAAAACATCCGCCTCTGTAGGCATCATCATCATCATATCGTACCCGGACTCAAAGAGAACTCGGTAAAAACATACCCGGCCATCATAAGGCTCGGTAGAATTGTACCCAGCCGCGTGGAGCTTGGTAAATCCAACTGATCAGTGGTTGCACAATAGGTGTCGTACCCGTCCGACTATACCGCGGCTCGGTAGAGTAAAATAGATACTATATATAATGCATGTTGGACTCCTAGAATCACGCTCTAAACCTTTTGGAGTGACGTAAGGTAGTTGCACCTTCTATTAACATTATGGACATCATACCATGAATATGAACTTCACTAGGACCCAAGGATTATACATACTTTATTAGAATAACTCTGTAAGGAAAGAACAATATTGACCACCTTAGTTTCTAGGAGTAGATTCATTATGAAATAGCGTATCGTTTATGTTCGTTTCATTTTAGATCATGCCAAAAGAATGAAGGAAGAGCCTTAACATATCTTTGCAATCATCTCTCCAATCGTCGTCATCATATAAGCATTGTAACTCTCAAATTTCAAAACCAATATTCTACAAGAAAACGGACAACACTTCCCCTGTTTTTACTACATCCCATATGTTACAAAAAGTCACCAAACAACCTAAACAACAACAATAACAAAGCAATAACAACATGTATGCATCATTTTCCAACTTTATCTCCATGAGAATATGTAACGACCCGGTCCGTCGTTACGTAAAACCTGCATTTTTAATCGTTGTTATTGACTTGTCATAGGTTGGTTATTATAAAGTGATGTGTTAGAGTCTATAGGCTTGAAACCGGAATGAATAAATGAGAATTCAGTAACTTAGTCTTTAAAAGATAGCCTTATAATGGAAAAAGTCAACTGAGAGTTGACTTACTGGTAAACGATCTCGGAATGTGGATTTTATGGCTCGGATAGCTTCGTTAGGTGATTTGGGACTTAGGAGTGTGCTTGGAATATTTTTGTGATGTCCGGTGTAGAGTTAGGCTTGAATTGGCGAAAGTTAGTTTTTAGTGATTTCTGATCGGCAGTGGAAAATAGGCTATCGGGTTCGGAATGGAATTCCGGAAGTTGGAACAGGTTCGTAATGTCATTTTGAATATGTCTGCAAAATTTCAGGTCAATTAGAGTTGTTTGAATAGTTTCGGCATCGTTGGTGGATTTTAGAAATTTCAAAGTTCTTAGGCTTGAATCCGATATAAATTTGGTGTTTTGATGTTTGTTTTTGTGTTTTGAGAGTGCAACTAAGTTTATATAATCAATTATGATGTGTTGGTAACTTTGGGTTGGGGTCCCGAGGGGCTCGAGATTGATTTCGGATGGTTAACGAAAATTCGGAGCTGAAAAAAAATGCAGCAAACAGCTGCTGAAGTTTTCTCACAGTGATTTCTGCACCTGCGGGCCCACAGGAGCGAGAAGGGCGCCGCAGGTGCGGAAGATTGGCTGGATGAGAAGTTTTCGCAGGTGCGAGTAAGTTGCCGCACCTGCGAAGCCGCAGGTGCGGGAGGTCGATCGCAGGTGCGGAGTTGGGCTGTTTAATGAAAAGTCGCAGGTGCGGTTGTTTTGACCGCAGGTGCGGTCCCGCAGGTGCGGAACACCTGGGAAGAAGGTATAAATTAGAACCCTCCGCGACTTAAACCGTTTTTACACCATTATTGTACAGATAGAGAGCTTTGGGGGCAATTTTTGAAGAGGGAAATCATTGTTCTTCATAGTGGTAAGTGTTTTGAACCTTAAAACTCAATTATGGATGATTATAGAACATAATATCAGTGTTAAATTCACGAAAATCAGTAGAAAAAGGTGGGTTTAGGGCTTGATATTTTGAGACCTTTAGGGATTTATTTGATAGGTCAAACGAACTCCGATTTTAGTGTTCTTTATATGTACAGACTCGTGAGATAATGAAGAACAGTTTTGTATAAAAATTTCTGAGTTTCGGGACACAGGCCTGGGGGTCGGGTTTTGACCAAATTATGGGTTTTGAGCTAAATTGATATTTTTCAATTGGAATTCACTCCTTAAGCATAATTTGATGATAAAAATCTGAACTTGATAGATTTGGAGCACTCAGAGGACGGATTTAGAGGCAAAGGCACTGCGAAATAGTATTTTAGCCGGTTTTGAGGTAAGTAACATTTCCAAATTTAGTTCTGAGGGTTCGAAACCCCGAGCTAAATGATTTATGACTATTGTTGAGGTGACGCACATGCCAAGTGACGGGCGTGAGGGAGTGCACCGAGTATTTGTGGTCTGGCTTATCCCATGGCACCGCTTAGTGATTATTCCATGATGATATATGTGCTCCTATTAATGTGGTAATTGTGAACATGTTAGAAATCATGTTAAGTATAAATGCTAGGCTTCACGCCGGAAATGCTGAGACCCGAGTGGTCGTATATTGTTGTCTCATGTTGTGATTATTTGATGTCATATACTCAGTCCTGTTATAGCATATCATTTCATATCTCAATCTGAGTATTGTTAATTACATGCATACTTATCATTGTTTTGGGTTGATGGAGGCATTTGTGATCCATGTGAGTGAGACTGAAGAATAATGACTGAGTGAGGCCGAGAGCCTGTTATTGAGAAAATTATGAGAATGGATTGCACACTGAAGTGATATTTAAATCATGCCTTCATTGTCTTGATATGACGCTTGGGCCACTAGGGCCCCTCCGGAGTCTTTACACCCCCAGGGAGCGCAGTGATATTGAGGGATAGATCTTCCTTGGGCATGGATCTTGTTCGAAGTGATATTGAGGGATGGATCTTCCCTGGGCATGGATCTTGTCCGAAGTGATATTGAGGTATGGATCTTCCCTGGGCATGGATCTTGTCCGAAGTTGATGATGAGGGGTGGATCTTCCCTGGGCATGGATCTTGTCTGAAGCTGATGTTATGTGAGAGATGAATCTTCCCTGGGCATGGATCTTGTCCGAAGCTGATGTTATGAGAGGGATGGATCTTCCCTGGATATGGATATTGTCTGAGTGTATTCCGGAGATGGATCTTCTCCGTAGGGGCTAGACTGGCCTTTTTCCTCAGTACGGAGTAACTACGGTCACCGGTGTTTATGCATATTCCGGGATGGAACTTCCCTGGGCCTGAGAGCCATATATAATACTGAGTGGACTTCTGTGGGAGAGTTGTGAGCACTATGTGCATTTTTACACTGTGGCATGTTGGCATGTAGAACATATGGAGGTATATCTAGTATATTCTGTTGTTATTTTCTGATAAACTGTGAACATGCCTAAATTTTGTACGCTGCTGATTTAATTATTGAGGTTTAGTCCGTCACTACCTATCAGCCCATAGTTGGTTCGTTACTTTTGAGTTGATGTACTCACGTTACCCCCTGCACCTTGTATGCATATCCAGGTACACCGGGACCCAGTAGCGGATATTGAGCAGCGGTCAGCGTTTCTATTGGAGTTGTCGAGGTAGCAGCCGGTGATCGCGACCTCATCTTCTCTTTCTTTATTCCACGTATTGCATTTATTTTGAGACAATGTTGTCCATTTCTCCTTTTCTTTGCTTTATGTTATTGTGAACAACTAATTTTTGACCACACCAAAATTATATGTTATTTTAGTGTAAATATATATATTTTTTTTGGGGCTAATCTTGATGTTTTAATTATATATAATAATTAAAATATTATATCTTCTTTGTATAATTTAAACTATAGTGTAAATATTGAATTTTCTTATTTATATATAGTTTCTTTAAGTGTAAGAGTAAGTGGATTATATATAGCTATGTATTTTATCTTCTTATTTTATTTTATATAATTTTAAAAAAAGGAAAAAAGGAAAACAGAAAATACAATCTACATCCCAACTCCCAAATTCCCCATTTTCCCACTTCACTCACCCCTCACGTTCCCATCTCCTCCACTCACGACACCCCCCCCACAATCCATTTCTCCATTTATCCCACTCCTATCATAACTTCCTCAACACATTATACAATACATCTCTATATATATGAAGAGGAGAAAGGAAAAAGGAGGATCTGAAGAAAGAAGAGGGAACGAAACAATCACCATTCTTCAACCATCACTGTAGCTCCTCTCTTAAGCCACCAAACATTACATTCTCCATAAAAATCAGCCACCAATTACATTAAAAAAACATCAAAACAACCTCTAACATCCAGCTGAAACCAGTTGATTCTTTCAATCATTAGCGCCACCAAAACCTCCATTAACATAGCTTCAAAAATCAGCTGTTTCACACCAACAACCACCACTAAACTGCTGCTCAAAACCAGCTGTATAACAACCCATTTCGACCCCAACACATCCCCCCTAAACTCAGCTAAATTTCAGCCCCAAACCGCACCAAAAAGGCTATGAAACCACCTCCAAAACCAGCTGAAAGACAGTGACGATAATAAGCTCCTTTCATCCATAAAACTCAACAAAATCGGCACCTAAAACTCACCCCAAAATCGTAGCAAAATCAGTTGTGAAAACAGCCACCAAACTGCTCAAAAACAACCCCGAAATCCATAAAATAGTAGTTCAAACTTACCCCAAACACCACCAATAGGGGTTGCCGTTGAGGCCATCATCGAGGGTTCCGGTCA
>ML361441.1:0-21456 GCA_005239505.1 Nicotiana paniculata
TAAGAAATATTCTGAGTTAATCACATGCCTACTTGTGGCAGAACAGAATAATACTCTATTAATAAAAAAATCATGAAGCCCGTCCCACCGGGTCAGCTCCATTCCCGGAAGTGAATGTTGTAGCAACATATGATAAGTTTGAAAGAAAACAAAATGATTACCGTGGCCGTGGACATGGTCGTAGACGTGGACGTGGCAGGGGACAAAATAATTATCATCATTATGGTAGAAATAAACTGGAGAACAATAAGAGTTCTCAGATTAATCCTTCAAAAAGTAAAATTAGTATGTGGCACCGATGTGGAATAAAGGTCATTGGGCACGCATTTGTCGTACGCCAGATCATTTTGTCAAACTTTATCAAGCCTCCCTCAGAAAGAAAGAAAATAATGTGGAGGCACACTTGACCTTTCAAAATAATGATGATGAAGCAGGTCCCTCAAATAAATATGATTCTGAGGCACATCCTGTGTATAAAGATGATGATTTTGGAGGTCTAGCAAATATTATTCATTTAGAAGCTGGAGACTTCTTTGAGGATATTGACTGAAGAACTAACCATCTTACTGGGGAATGAAGTTATAATAGAAGTTGTTCTTTTTTTTTTTTATGTTTGCAACTAGTTTATTTTTCTTGAGTGTATTTTCCTAATGCATCATGTGTGCTAGTTTCTATATTCCTAATGTATTTCTTAATGTTCTTTTTCTATTTGTCTTTCATATTTCTTATGATGTACTTTTTGATTTTTTTATGAAGAATATGAAAATTCTCCAGTCTTCAGTTGGACTCAGATTAATAAAGATGATATATGCCTTCTGGATACCATATTTTAAGGGATAAGAGATATTTCTCTTATTTGGTAATGAAAGAAACCAATATTAATACAATATCCGGTAATACAAGATTAATTGAAGGTTCTGGAAGAGCCAATTTATTACTACCTGGCGGAACAAATTTGGCTATTGATGAAACACTATAATGTAGTAAATCTCAAAGAAACTTATTAAGTTTCAAAAATATTCGCCAAAATGGCTACCATATAGAGACTACAAATGCTGAAAAGATTGAATATCTTTATATTACTACAATAATGTCTGGTAAGAAATATGTGCTTGAAATGTTACCTGCTCTTTCCTCCTGCTTATACTACACAAGTATTAGTAGGATTGAAACACATACCGTAGTAAATGAAAAGTTTACTAATCAAGATAATTTTATTATTTGGCATGACCGGTTAGCCATCCTGGTTCTAATATGATGCGTAAAATAATTGAGAATTCACATGGACATTCAATGAAAAACCAGAAGATTCTTCAATTTAAGGAATTCTCTTGTGCTGCATGTTCTCAAAGCAAATTAATTATTAGACCATCAACTATTAAAGTTAGGATGGAATCCCCTGCATTTATGGAACGTATACAGGGTGATATATGTGAGCTCATTCACCCTCCATGTGGACCATTCAGATATTATATGATTTTGTTAGATGCATCTACAAGATGGTCACATGTGTGCTTACTATCAACTCAGAATTTGGCATTTGCGAGATTGTTGGCTCAAATAATAAAGTTAAGAGTACAATTTCCAGATTATGCAATTAAGACAATTCATCTTGATAATGCTGGTGAGTTTACATCCCAAGCCTTTAATGATTATTGTATATCAACTGGGATAATAATTGAGCATTTGGTTGCTCATGTTCATACACAAAATGATCTAGCGGAATCATTGATCAAACGCCTCCAATTAATTGCTAGATCAATGCTTATGAGAATAAAACTTCTCATTTCAGTATGGGGTCATCCTATTTTGCATGCAACAGCACTTGTGCGGATAATTCCCATAATTTATCACAAAATCTCCCCATTGCAATTGGCTTTTGGTCAGGAGACAAATATTTCCCATCTTAGAATCTTTGGTTGTGCTATATATGTTCCAATCGCTCCACCACAATGCACAAAGATGGGTCCTCAAAGAAGGTTGGGGATATATGTTGGATATGAATCTCCTTCTATTATAAAATATTTAGAGTTGATAACTGGAGATTTATTTACAGCAAGATTTTCTGATAGCGATTTTGATGAATCAGTATACCCAACATTAGGGGGAGAAAATAAGCAGCTAAAAAAGTAGATAGATTGGAATGTGTTATCACTGTGTCATTTAGATCCTCGAACAAATCAATGTGAACAAGAGGTTCAAAAGATTATTCATTTGAAAAATATTGCAAATCAACTGCCAGATGCATTCACTGACCTACCAAGGGGGACTAAGTCACATATTCCAGCTGCTAATGCTGCAGATTGAGTTGATATCCCGGTAGGACTATCAACTAAAGAAAATGAATCTATGCCACGCTTAAAACGTTGGTAGACCAATCGATTCTAAAGATAAAAATCCTCGAATAAGAAAAGGAGCAAATGATCAAAGTAATCATAACATAGAGGTAGTGGCTCAAGAATATCCCCAAGACGTAACAAAAGATAAGACCTTATGGGAGGTCCAGGTACCTGAAAATAATGAGAATGAAGAGATATCGATAAGTTACATCTCAATGGGAAAAAGATGGAACCGAAATAATATTGTTATCGATAACATTTTTGCTTATAATGTTGTTGTTGAAATAATGCAACAAGATGAGGATCTTGAACCAAAATCTATTGATGAATGTAGACAGAGAAATGATTGGCCAAAATGGGAAGACGCTATCCAGGCAGAGTTAACTTCACTTGGGAAATGTGAAGTCTTCGGACCCATAATTCGAACACCTGAAGGTAAAAACCAGTAGGGTACAAATAGGTTTTTGTGCAAAAACGAAATGATAAAAATGAAGTCGTTAGATATAAAGCACGACTTGTGGCACAAGGATTTTCGCAAAGGTCTGGCATTGATTATATGGGGACATATTCTCCTGTAGTGGATGCTATCACCTTCAGATATCTCATAAATATAGTAGTAAATGAAAAACTTGATATACGTCTAATGGATATTGTCACAACCTATTTTTATGGATCATTAGACAACGAAATTTTTATGGAAATACCTGAGGGATTTAAAGTTCCAGAAGCATATAAAAGTTTTCGTGAAACTTGTTCAATAAAGCTTCAGAAATCTTTATACGGATTGAAACAATCAGGTCGTATGTGGTACAATCGCCTGAGTGAATACTTGGTGAAAGAAGGGTACAAGAATGATCCAATTTGTCCTTCTGTCTTTATAAAAAGGTCTGGATCTGAATTTGTTATAATCCCCGTGTATGTTGATGATCTAAATATCATTGGAACTCCTGGGGAGCTTCCAAAAGCAGTAGACTGTTTAAAGAAAGAATTTGAAATGAAAGATCTTGGAAAGACAAGATTTTGTCTTGGTCTACAAATTGAGTATATGAAAGATGGAATATTTGTCCATCAATCAACATACACCGAAAAGATTTTAANTTTGCCAACACAAAGACACTTGAATAGTATTAAACATATATTTAGATACCTCCAAGGGACCATTGATATGGGTTTATTCTATTCAAATGAATCCAAGTCAGCATTAGTTGGTTATGCAGATGCAGGATACTTATCTGATCCACATAAAGCTCGATCTCAAATAGGCTACTTATTTACATGTGGAGGTACAACCATATCATGGCGTTCAACGAAACAGACTATGGTTGCTACTTCTTCAAATCATGCAGAGATAATAGCCATTCATGAAGCAAGTCGAGAATGTGTTTGGTTAAGATCAATAACTCAACATATTCAGGAAACATGTGGTCTTTATTTGAAAGGTAATACTCCAACAACATTGTATGAAGACAATGTTGTATGTATAGCTCAATTGAAAGGAGGATATATTAAAGGAGACAGAACAAAACATATTTCACCAAAATTCTTCTTCACTCATGATCTTCAAAAGAATGGTGAAATAGATGTTCAACAAGTTCGTTCAAGTGATAATTTGGCTGATCTGTTTACTAAGACATTGCCAACCTCAACATTTGAGAAGTTAATATACAAGATTGGAATGCGGCGTCTCCGAGACCTTAAGTGATATGTTAATCAGGGGGAGTAAAAATACGCGTTGTACTCTTTTTTCCTTAACTAAGATTTTATCCCATTGGGTTTTCCTGATAAAGTTTTTAATTAGGCATCAAGTAATGCGTATTGCAAATAACTATGTATTTCTCACATTTTTTTTCCTATTAAGCTCTTAATGATATATTTTTTTTTTCTACATGGTCATCCAATGAGGAGTGTTGTAAATAGTATGTGGATGAAGTCCATGTATGAATAGTTTGTGGATGGATTTTCACTTTATGTCCATCCCTTACACTATTTACTATCGTGGTCTTTACTTTTTATACATATAAAAGGCTACTATGTAAATGACATTATAAAGACACACCAAAAGGAAGTGAAATACTCCTTCTATCTTTGTTTCTTATTTACATTTTACTAAATTACTTTTATTTTATAACATTTATAAACAATTACAAACATTATATGACTTTTTTTTCATACGAGATTTATAAAAAAACATAAGTAGATAATGACCGTATGAGATTATTCCCTCAGTTCGACCCAACATCTTCTCATTTATTGAGCATTACCAGAAAACACTGAAAAGCCTCCCATAAGGGTGGCATCGAGCACTTTATATTTTTCCTTAGGAGAATTCATATCAATTCAAATGCAGAACAAACTGGAGATAAGAATACCAGTAGTGACATGTGGGGAAACAAACTGACAAAAAAGATGAACAAAAAATTAGACAAGGCTCAAATGTCAAATATCAAGGTAAAGTCAAATACAGTCCAGAAATAACATTAATAGAAGAAAATACTTAATACAAAAATGGAATAACTGCTTTTCTTTTCCTAGGATAATCTTCTCCAAATTTCTGCAAATACCATTCATGATTAGCACAAGCTCTAGGAACCAAATTAGCAAATGTATACAGAAAAAACCCAAGCCCAGCCCAAGACCAAGTCATCAAAGCCCAGCCCAACCACTCAACTATCTCCCCCAAATAATTTGGACAGCTCACATATTCAAAAAGCCCACCTCTAGGTATCTTATATCCACCCCCTTCACTCTTCAGGCCCACTAATACTTTATCAGCCCAAACGTTTAACGTCATACCGGCGGAGAAAACCACTATCCCGACGGCAAACCGGAGCCAAAACCACTCATCGGAATTAAAGTCAGCATAATGAGAAACCCATCTAGCTTGTACATAAGCGTTCAATAGATTAAACACAAAAGCCATCATCGCAATACTCACCGGAAAACCACTTCCCGGCAGAGGATTCTTGATTTGCCGGCTTGATTTTTCGGCGAGCTTAATTGGATAAATGATGGTACGATTGATGTAATGAAAAAGGTAAGGGGAAATGAGGATAAAGGATAATGGGTTGTTGTGATTTTGACCAAAGGGAAAGAGGAGAAGCGTGAGCCAAAGTGTTGGGCTCTCCATTAGGAACCAAGCTAAAGGTGGTGAAATGGTGGGACCCCAACCGGAGCGGTGGTGTTTTCCATAAGGGGCGGTGAGGAATTGCAAGGCTAGGAACGTGGGTGGGGCGATGAAGAAGAGAGAGAGGAGACTGTAGTGATAGAGATTTTGATCTCTAAACATGGTGGATGTAATTGTAATCTGCTTAGGATTTTCGAATTGGATTTGTAGCAAAATTTGACTTCTCAGTCCAAACGTTGCTTTATAAAGATGGTTCTACACAGCGTGTTCTTGGTCCCATCCATTTTTCCCTAAAAAGAAATCTAAGTCGATTTTTCAAATATTATAATCAAATCAAATCAATTAAGTCGATTTTCTATCGATTCAGATTTTATTGATTTTTCGATTTTTCGATTTTTTCGGTTATTTTTCAATTTTTTTCTTAAATATAAAACATATATTATCAAACACATATTCCGATGACTACAGTTTCAATGTTAAATTATCAACCAATTGCTCTATTAGAAATCTATTATTTACCAAGATATACCGAGAATAAGTGAATCGCATATTTAATTACTCAATTAAAAATTAATTATTTTTAACATAAAATAAATTCTTATATTTAACAAAAGAAAAATACATCAAACTAGAATGTAAAAGTAAAGAATTAGATTATTATAATATCAAAGAACTAGTCTAAAAATACAAACGACTAATATGTACCATAAAATTTTTGAAACTTTATATAAAAATATACATATATATATAGGTATAATAATAAATTTAAATAGCTACTTCTATAGGCGGTTTGATTCGAATTTTTTCGATTATTTTTTTATTAAAATTAAAACCAAACCAAATTTAATCGCTTTTTAGAGTTCAAAATCAAAACAAACAAAAAAAGTATCGATTTTTTTGGTCAATTTAATTTGGTTTTCAGTTTGGCTCTATGTTTTCGAATTTTTGTGAACACCTCTAATTCTTCGCGTAAAAATTAAATCAAATTTAATGATTACTATCTTTGTTGTTGGCATTCGTACATATCTCTTCTTTTTTTCTTTTTAATTTAAACTTTTTCTAATCAATATTTTAATACCAAATTCTATCCCAAGATTATTATCATTATCTCATGTGTCAAATAATATTTTTTTCTTTCCTTTCCTTTTGGAGTGTCAATCATTCTCCTTCCTTGTTTGCTTTCGATGACAAATCTTTTCCTTATTTCTTTTACTTCTTCCTTTCTCGACTTCTTCCATACTTGAATGATAGAGCTTCTTGAATTCTTTGTTTTGTCTATTGTGATCTTGCACCATAGTAATATGTTATGTTTCATCATTAAAACTTATATTTAACTACATGTACTATGTCATCTCTCCTAGAATATGACGCGTCAGTGCGCCCACCGCCAAAGTAAAATAGAAATGGACTAAGGTCGGATCCCAGTGCAATCCATCACTAATCTTTAACAAAATTTTAAAAAAAAAATCCTAATAGATTTTAGACTTAAATGAGTGTACTAGTATAACATTATGATAATCCATCATGACTTTATTAGTTTTGCCTGATTATCCGTTTATGGCAATCTGCCTCATTTGTTCGAACTTGAAAAGGACAATTTTAATATATGTGATAATGTAGACTAGTTTAATACTATTCTCTTCCAATTTCATCCTCAAATATTTGTTTTGTTTTTATTTTTGTTTGTCTAAAAAATATAAATCTTTGATTAAACTAATTGATTTTATATAAAGAAGGATTAAACCTAGTTAATAATAATATCTCAAATTTATAACTAGTTCGCTTGAAGAAAATCAGACAATGTTGATAAAGGATTAAATATGAAGTACATTCAATGCTCCAAGATGGTTAATGAAAGATGAAAGTAAAACAATAAATAACAATTAATGACATTAATGTAAATAAGGAGAATGATTCACCTAATGAGGTGGATGATTACTCCTTCTGACAATGATGAGTGATAGACAAATGCAAGAATATTAGAACTATTCCCGGATATGATGAAAAAGTGTGGAATAATAGATAATTGAATCTCTTTAGAAAGGTAGTGTTCGTATTTTTCTGGAGAGAAATCTTCTTCTCAAAAAGTGTTCTTATTAAAGAGTCATACATGACTTTCACCTTTTTCTATTTATATGGGACATACCCTAAGTCAACTATAAAAGTACAAGTACAGAAAATATTCAATGGGATATTCTCCTAAAGACCCTGTCACAAAACTAGTTGTTACTGATGCTCTTGATACTTGACATCGGCTGTTATTGATTGCTCGGCTATGAACCCCATTGTTTACTAGTCGACCTCGACCAAATTACTTTTTTTAATACCACTTCATGTTAAATCTCCTTGAGACAGATTTTGACCCATACAACTTTCGACCAAATATTGCACAAACACATATAAAATTTCCTCAACACATGCAATTAAAAGCATTCGACAAATGGGGGAACAATACAGAATAGAAAGCAACTACTTTTTGGATCAGTTAGAATGTCAGCATATTTTGCTGTAGGTTACTGTCACGACCCAATTTCTCTTATAGACTGTGAAGACGCTCAACGTTACCGCTAGGCAAATCAATAGTGAACTAACCACTTGTGTAACGATTTGATCAGTCATTTTGAGATCTAGCGCGTCGTTCGGCAGTTTAAGGCCTTGAGCAACTTCACTTCAGGTATTATGACTTGTACGCGTGGTCAGAATTGAATTTCGGGAAGTTCGGAGCTGATTTGCAAATAAAATTCTCATTTCGGAAGCTTTAAGTTGGAAGAATTGACTAAGGCTTGATTTTTGAGTAAAAGACCTCGGAATCCAGATTTGAAGGTCCCAACAGGTTCGTATGATGATTTTGGAGTTCGGTGTATGTGCGGATCGGGTTTTGGATGATCCGGGAGCGTTTCGGGTCTATTGTAGAAGTTGGCGTTTTGGAAGAATTTAATAAATTTGGGTTGAAGTGCATTTCAATGTTATCGATGTCCGTTTGGGATTCCGAGTCTGGGAATAGCTCCGTATGGTGATTCTGGTATTGGGAGCACGTCCGGATGTGGATTTGGAGGTCTGTAGGTCATTTCACTGTCATTTGGTGAAATTTAGAAATTTGAATTTTTGAGAAGTTTGACCGTGAGTGGACTTTTTGATATAGCGATCGGATTCCGATTCCGGAAGTTGGAGTAGGTTTGTAATATCGAATGAGACTTGTGTGCAAAATTTGAGGCCAATCGGACGTAATTTGATAGGTTTCGGCATCGAATGTAGAAGTTTTAAGTTCTAAAGTTGATTAAGCTTGAATTGGGGCGAGATTCATGGTATTGACGTTGTTTCATGTGATTTGAGGTCTCGAGCAAGTTCGTGTCATGCTTTGGGATAGGTTTGTATGATTGGACGGGGTCCCAGGGGCCTCGAGTGTATTTCGGGTATGTTTCGGGTGTTATCGAATCCTTTTGGGCTATTTTAGATGCTGTTTTTTTTGTGTCTGGTGTTTTTCTTCGCATTCGCGAGGAGCCTCTCGCGTTCGCGGAGATGGATTTTGCTACTGGGACTCTGTTCTTCACGTTCGCGAAGAAGGAAATCCTGTTGTGCGTCGTCCAATTTTAGAAGCTTATATCTCACAATCTATAAAGAATTTGGAGATGATCCAAAAATTAAAGTTGTAATTCTTTGTGTCTCGTTTTTAGAAAATAAAACCATTTAGCATTTGGAGTTGTGTATAAAAAGTTATGGTTAGTACACTACAGGCTATCTGGGAAGATGTTTGGAAATCGCGAAGAAGAAATTTGTGTTGCACAGGGCTGATTTTGGCAGATTTTATCTCAAAATATATAAATAATTGGGAGATAACCAAAACATAAAAGTTATAGATATTTGTGTCTAGTTTTCAGAAAGTTAAACCATTTGTCATTTGGTATTTTATACAAAACGTTATGGCTATTATACTAGAGGTTGTCTGAGAAGTGTTTGGAAATGACTTTTGAGAATTTTGTTCATCGCGAAAGCGATGGTGGGCTCGCGAATGCGCAAAAGGGTCTCCTGGGTAGTGTATAAGTTTGCAAAAATGGGTTTGGCTCATTTCATCTCATTTCTCCATGAGAGCCGACCTATGAGTGATTTTGGAGCTCCATCTTCATCATCTATGTCAAGGTAAGTGATTCACACCTATTGCAAGTTAAATACTTGGATTATATATAGATTTTAACATGAAAATTCGTGAAAATTTGGAATTTTGGTAGAAAACCTAGAAATTGGAATTTTTGGATTTTGACCACGAATTTGGGCATGTAATTGAGAATAAATTATATATTTGAGTTCGTGATGTTATGGTAATGTTTATCTTCGAAATTTTTTGAAATCCGGGCACGTGGGCTCGAGAGTTGCTTTATCGACTTTTCGAGCGGATTTGAAAATTTGTCTAAATTGATTTGTTATGAGTATTAGAGTATATTTTTATTGGTTTGTACATTGTTTGACTAGTTTTGGAGCGACATCCATCGGTTTGAGGTGTTAGAGGGCTTTGGAGCCGGTTATGAAATTTAGGAGCGAGGTAAGTATCCTGTCTAACTCTGTGAGGTGAAAACTACCCCTAGGTGATATATTTAATGTGTGCAACATGTTGCTGGGACTACGTACGCATGAGGTGATGAGAGTCCATACATAGTTAGATTCATGTTATTGTCCGGGTAGACTTAGATTCACATCATGTTGTACTTGTACTATAGGTATTATCCTTGCTCGTTTAATTCTTTTATTTCGCATTATGACTTGAGACTAGACATGCGTAGAGTGATAGACTTGTTATTATATAGTTTTCACGAGTTTTATGATTTGCCACGGAATAATGGTGTTCCTCTTATGGATTTCTCGCGCGGTATGCGTTTTCATTAAATAACTTTCCTTAAATATTATAACTCACATGTTCATTCGTGAGTGGGGGTCAAGGACCCATTCAAACTTCTTATCCTAATGGGATCGGGTTGTTCGTCTCGGTGGAATTTATGTACCATACTCTCTGGGAGCGGGTCGTTCGCCACTGCACTTTAATAAATGTGTCTATGATTCGTTCCATTCGATCTTCGGCGGTGCACAGTTTAATATTTATGTTGGATTGGGTCGTACACCTCAGCATTCCTATAAAAATATCCTCATGGAATCGTGTGTAATATTTGGCAAGAAGCCAGAGTATCTGTGAGTCTTTCTCTGATTTGAATTATAACAGCCTATTTGGTGAGGCCCATTATACATACATTATATATATAGAAAAGAGAAGTGCAGGTCAACCAATGGCAAAAAAGATATTTATTCAAATATGCAAGGGTAAAATGGTGATATCATACGTTGATATCATAAAAGTATATTAATATACATGGTCACGCATACTTAAGTCAAGCAACTTTGTTTCTCGCGGATATAGTCAAACGTAACTCTAGAAGCATCTTCTTTCATCTCCCCGACATGCTTCATCAACGTTTCATACTGCTTTTTCCTTCAGATTGAAAGAGTCTCCCTTATCCTCTTGGTTGGTTGTCGCAATTTTAGGTATGTTAATTTCAAATGTTTCGCTTCTAAATTTTCCAATTTAATGGCTGAAATTTTTTGGTGATGCTGTCATTATTCTGCCAATTCTCTTTTCAATATTCTTCTGCTTTATATTTCTTCTTTATGTTTCTCTTTTGCATTTACTCTATTTCTTTTCATGATGTTTACTTTCAGACTTTCCTAGACTGCATAGTTGTTTTTATTTTGTTAGTTGAATGCTACAATTCTAGGTCTGCTTAATCAGAACTTTATTTCCCTCCTATCTTTATGTCTTTCTTTCAATTTCATCTATCTAGAAGCTTCTTTGTTTATCTTTTTTGTTCTATTAAATATTTTTTTGGTTGCAGTGTAGCTATTGTAAATAGTATAGTTTGGCTGAGGTAGAAGAGTGTCTAAAGTGATTAAAGACCGCAATCGATTACATATTAGTGCTTCTCCAATTTTGAGGCTTAGTTCGAGTTTCTTTTGAAGCATGGCATGGCATGGCAGAATTCTTTCATGGAAATATTTGACCTTTTATTAAATAATGGATCTTGATCCTTTTTTTTATGTAGTTTAGATTTACATTTAGATATACAAATTTATATCTTAGTCGTGATTGGTCTTGTTGTTTCGTTTATGTTCAAAATAGTAAAGAGATCACATGTCAAAGGTTGAACAAAAATAGAAGCAGCTTATACCCACCAGAATAAGAAACTTGAAGTGATCTAAATGAAGTGAGACTCTTTATGGTTTGTGGATGCAATGAATGGTTTTGAATTTTTTTACGGCTACATAAGAACATAGATCCAAATATATTTCTATGCTATTTCATGGTAAAGATTTTTCTTGATTTTGTTTATAGACAGAACCTTGAATCTTGTTAATCACAAAACATATGAGTTGCATTGGCAGAGCATAAATAAAAAGGGAGAAAAATAAGAGTTATGCATTGTGGCGGTACTTTTACCTGATTTGAAAGTTAATTTTGGTAAAACTTTATTAAAATTCACAAATGATTATCAAGTCTCGGTAGTTTAGTCATCCAATTACAACATTAGTTTCGATTCTGATTTTATTGTAGTCAAGAAATTAGCAGAGTAGTTTATGGATATATATAACTATCCTTTTTTCTTCTTTTAGATGATTTTCCCCTATATCTATGTCCTCTCGTGTTATTCACTTCTTAGAAATAGCACAATCAAAATTCAAGGAAAATAAAAGATGAGTTCTTGTGGAAAGCTTCTGTTGATTGCTTTTTCTTTTTCTTTTTCCATTTTCTCGTGCATCTTATAGGTAGTATTGTTAATTTTGCCGAGGCAAGGCAATGACCCAAACTTATAATGATGTTTGCATCACGATAGGCTGTCTACATCTCACCCCTTAAGGTGCAATCTTTCCTAGATTCTAAATGAACATGTGTTGCTTTGTGTACCGGGTGGGTTGCCCTTTTTCTTAGCGTTCTATATCCAATCATAGATGTCGAGCACCGGTATATTTTCTTTTCATGCACAAGGTCACGAGTTCAAGCCGTGGAAACAACCTCTTGCATAAATAATGGTAAGGCTGCATATAATAGACCGTTGTGGTCCGGCCCTTCCCCGGACTCTGCACATAGCGGGAGCTTAGTGTACCGGACTGACCTTTATGCATATTTTATGGTTTTACATAATGAATTCCCCACTGAATAACACTTTTTACTTTGTAACCAGTTAAGGTGAATTGCTATTTGGGATATCACTTACTTCATTTATAAAAATAATGCGTTGTTTGTCTTTAGTCTTAGGAAGATACCAGTATTTAGTCTTTTTAATTCTTATCTTAGCAAACTGCCAATTTTTTTGTCTTTTGAATAGCTACATCAAGATTCAATGATGATACAAGTTAATTATGGCCAGAACAAACTAATAAAGATGCTATGATGAAACTTTTGGTTAACAAGAAAAATCAATATGAAAGTAGAATGAGAAGCTTGACGATTTTAATATCCTTAGTTCAGAAGATAAAGTGAAGAGAGCATAGCTCATACAAAGTGGAAGATTCACCTAAATAGAGGAAAAGTATTAAAACTTTGATGATGATCTGAAAAGCTCATCCATTCCAGCATCTGGTTATTCTTCTTCAAAAATCATCTTGGGACTTTTCTCTATCACGATCTCTTTCATTTTCTTGGAATTTTATTTAATGGGGTTTAATCTTTTTCCCTTTTTTTTTTTTTTTTTTTTTTTGGATTTTTTTAGATTATTGGGTGTGTGTGACAAGTGCTGGATTTTGACAAGAAATTGGTTTACTAGAAAGTTGGATGATGAATGGGGGAGTTTGAAGAAGAAAAAAGTCTGATTTTTTTTGCTTGGTATAAATGAAAGTGTACATTTTTTCGAACTTGCACATCATACTTGATATTGTTTGTTATTTATGAAAATTGTTGTGTAAGATAATTTTCATGCTCGAAAAGTATGTAACAGGATTTGATGCATAATTCACTGGGTAACTTATGTATTTTTCCTAATACCATTGATATCTAATTTTCAATTTGATGTTTGTGTTTGAGAGTCTACCGGAGACAATCTTTTAACTTGCATAAGATAAGGTAAAATTAGCGTATACACTATCTTCATTAAATTCTACTTGTGCGGTTATACTAAATTTGTTGTTATTGCTGTTATTGTTGTTCTCTCGTGCACAACTTTTCTTGACATAGTCTACCTGGATATACATATATTTTTTTTAAATAAAGTTCATGGATAGCACACCCATGTAGGTGTTTTAATCTGCATGTATATATATTTAAGCACAACAGTATTTTGTTGGACATCTTTGTTAATGTAATTGGAGAAAGAAAAGAAGACTTTTCACTGCTTGAATGCTCTGATGCCGAATTTCTTTTGAAAACATAGTCATTTTATTGTGTCACTTAGTATTGTTTAACAATTTAAATTGTGTTTCAACTAATGCAATGTAAATTTTGCAAGCAAATCTCAGTAGGTGGGCCCGCGAGCGCGGGCCAACATATATATATATATATATATATATATATATATATATATATATATATATACATATAGTTGAGGAGGAATTCACTAATTGAGAGTTTAAGTTTATTGTAAGGAGGATAATTGTACCACATTTTTATATTTGTTTATTTCATTTATTTACTCTGCCTCATATTTGTTCACCTCCTTACTGTACCTGAATTATTGGACCACTAGTGAGTGTCGATGTTGACCCCTCGTCACTACTCCTCCGAGTTTAGGCTAGATACTTACTGGGTACACGTGAATTTACGTACTCATACTACACTTGCTGCAGATTTTTGTGCATGTACTTTTATGCCCGGTGGTCCTTTGGGCACGGAGACACGGATTTGAATTATAACAACCTATTTGGTGAGGCTTATATATATATATATATATTGAAGAGAAATTCGCTAATTGAGTGCTTGAGTTTATTGTAAGGAGGATAATTGTACCACATATTTATATTTGCTTATTTCATTTATTTAATCTGCCTCATATTTGTTCACCACCTTACTGTACCTGATATTATTGGACCACTAGTGAGTGTCGATGTCGATCCCTCGTCACTACTCCTTCGGGGTTAGGCTAGATACTGACTGGGTACATGTGGATTTACGTACTCATACTACACTTGCTGCAGATTTTTGTGCATGTACTTTTATGCCCGGTGGTCCTTTGGGCACAGAAACACGGATGATGCGGGGGGACTTGCCACGAGCTGCATTTCAGGTTACGATCCGCAGCCAGTAGAGTCTCCTCCAGAATTATTGTATTATTCATGTCTAATTTGTATTCTGGACAGATGATATATTTTATTTATTTCCTAGTTGATGTTCTTGCACTAGTGACACCGATTTTGGGGTACTTATGAGTTGTTCAGTATTATAGTTGGAAAATATTATCATTTACGCTGTAAATTTTATTTCAGTATTGAAGAAAAATTATGATTTCAACATACTAAAATGAATAATAGAGTTAATCAATTATTGTTGGCTTACCTGACAGCGGTGTTAGGCGCCATCACGACTATTAATAGATTTCGGGTCGTGACAACCTGATTGTTTCTTTTAACATTTTAGAAATGGTTGATTTTTAATTAGTGCATAAATATGAAGTAAAATTTTAATAAAATGAGAGATAAATAATTTTAATAGCAAATGAGATAAGTAAATATCCAAAAATCATCATTTGTCTACTAGCATAATTCCAAGACATGGTGTCACAAGTGTATGAGCTACTAGTAGAATATACAAAAGAATATTAAAGTACTGTCTAAAATGAAGTAGACAGAAAGTAAATGCAACAGAAAGACTTCAAATGCTGCGGAAGGCAGCTCACACACGAAGTCTTGGAGAATTAGGAGTGCGCGCCGGGATGATAACTAGATGCACCTGCCTTAGATCCTGCACGGGTAGTACAGAAGTGTAGCGTGAGTACATAAACAACATGTACCCAGTAAGTATCTAGTCTAACCTCGAAGAAGTAGTGACAAATGGTCAACTTCGACACTTACTATAGGCTAACAATAAAATACCGAGATTATAATTAAGCATGAGCTACATAAATGAAGCTGAAAACTCAATTACAAGGTATAAATAAGAAATTCTTTCACTAATAGTAAATCCCAATCCAATTTCCATCCTTTAACAATTTAACCACTCAAGCCAAGGAAACAATATCAAGTATAATCAGGCTCCAAGTATTATTACGCACGAATTATGCCGAGGTCGTACAACCCAATCCAAATATAAATATATATATTGTGCACTTCCGATGATCGAACGACACGAACTGTAGATGTATCTATTCTACTGCTGAGGTGTTCGACCCACTCCACAAGAAGAGAAATGCTTTATAAACAACCGATTCAAAAATTATTAAGGGGCTAATATTCAAAGAAACGTCAAATCTTATCAATGGTCAAGCCCGTCCAAAACTCAAATAAATGAAATTTGACCTTTTACAACTCCTTTATTTAGTTCAATATGATTTAAGCACTTAAATTAACAAGTACGGCGCAAACATCGCAAGTATGACATGATTTGGGCTTAAACTACCCAGACATAAGCATAAATAGTCGCTACGCACGGACTCTCGTCACCTTGTGCATACGTAGCCCCCACAAATAGAAGCACATATAAAATCAATTCCCCTATGGGGTTAATCCCTCTTACAAGGTTAGAAAAGAGACTTATCTCGTCTCAAAGCTTACTTTTCGGTCCACAAATATGCTTTAAACCCTTAACTCGATGCCAAATGACTCGAAACTAGTCAAACGTTATATAAAATAATCAATACATGTTCACAAGTTTATATCCGAACTATTAAAGTGATTATCCAACCCCAATTGAAGAATTCTTAAAATTCACCCCTAGGCCCACATGTACGGATTCCGAAATTTTTCAAAGATAAATGTTACCCATAGCCCCACGAACTCAAATATATAAGTTTTACTCCGTTCCATAATTATTTTCGTGGTTAAATCTTATTTTTATCAAAACCTAGGTTTTTCATCTAAACCCATAATTTCACAAATTAACATGTTAAAATTTACCCATAATCTATGTATTAAACTCACATTAGGTAGGAATTACTTACCTTCAATAGCTAGGTTGAAATCCCCCTCTTTGAAGCTCCAAAATCGTTCAAGGGTGTAGTAAATGAATCCAAAAATGGCTTAAGTCCCGATTTAAAACACACTGCACAACTGCCCCCTTCTTCACGAACGCGGAACAGGCCTCGCGTTCACGAAGGAAAATGGCCCAGGCCCAGAAAAGCTTGGCCTACGCGAACGCGGAAGCTTACCAGCCCTGCCCAACGCTAACGCGAGGGCACCTTCACGAACGCAAAGAGCAAATGGTGTCACCCCCACCCAGCTCGCCTCACTCTTCGCGAATGCGAAGCACAAAGTTTCCCCAGCCCAATTCCTTCCTCGCGAACACGTGAGTCCTTCAGCGTTCGCGAACAAGGAAACCATACCTGAAATTTATGATTTTTCCAACATTGCTCCGGGTGGTTCGAAACCCACCCTAGCCACTTGGGGCCTCATCCAAAATGCACCAACAAGTCCAAAAATATAATACGGACCTGCTCGAACTCTTGAAAGGCGTAAAACAACAACGAAACTAAGAATCGCACCGTAAAACCAAATTGAATCAAACTATGAACTTCAAGTTTCCAAATCACTCCGAACGCGCCAAATCATACTTAGACTACTCAGAATGACACCAAATTTTGCATGCAAGTTTTAAATCACCATACGGAATTATTCCCAATCTCGGAATCCGAAGACCTCGATGACATCAAAACCTACTCCAAACCAAATTTAAAGAACTTTAGAACCTTTGAAGAGCCAACTTTCACTATTAGGCGCTGAAACACTCTCGGGTCACCCAAAACCCGATCCGAATATATGCACAAGTTCGAAATTATCATACGAACCTGTTGGAACCGTCAAATCCCGATTCCAAGGTCGTTCACTCAAAACATTGACCAAAGTCAAACTTAGCCTTTTTAGCCAACCTTAAGGAACCAAGTGTTCCGATTTCAACCCGAACCCTTCCAAATCCCGAACTAACCATCCCCCCAAGTCATAAAACAGTAATAGTACATACGGGGAGTCTTATTTAGAAGAACGAGGTTCAAGAAACCAAAACGACAGATCAGATCATTACAGATACTATGAGTTTTTGTTTTTTTTCATCATGAGTTTGCTTTTGCTTCTATATTCATGACATTTGTAAAATGGGAAGGTGCATTTATCAGTCTCATGATATCTAAAAACTAAATGATCTTGCTCATAAAATGCATAAACATAACCAAAGAAAACTTACTATTTAGACTAGACAGGGTGCAAATTATTACGTACTAACATGCAATTCAAAAATAAAACACCAAGTCTTCCTTCTCCAACCTAATTTAAACAACATACTACTAAATTAGATCATGACACTATGAGATCCTCATACTAAATAGGCTGTCCTTGTGCAGTACAAAAGATTCGATGTTCTTCATGTTAATGCCGATCTTCTTCATCACCCTACTCTTTATATCATATATGTATAATGCACTCGAGTTCTTATGCTTAAAAATCAACACTTCACCATTCCTCGCTCCACCAACAGCAACAAGTTTCCCAAGCTTTGGCATTGTTCTCTCATTCTGTCTTGCTATTTTGTTTGGACAGATATAATTCGTCAACTCTGCCACAATGCTATGTTTCTTGGACCAAAGTTGCCCTCGAAAATCTTCCAAAATCCAGACATCCATTTCTATCTCCAAAGCACTGTGGATAAAAGAAAGATATCCACCCAACTCTGCCAAGGAATAGTTGTTCCTTTTAATCACATTACCAAGTTTAGGAAGATATGTTATTCTGCATCTTGTCTCGTTTACTTGCATTGAAACGATATATTCACTTGAATCAACATACCAATGCAGAATCCTTCCATTTATTGACACTGGATCCGTCCAGCAAAAATCAAGTGGATTAAACGGGCGATCATTTAGATCTTCCCACGGACCAGAAACTCGTTCCCACTCGTTATCCGCGCTGCCTAGATTTAACATCTCGAAACCATAAGAATCAGCATAAACATGCACTACTTTATAGTGTTTTGTCGAAGAGTCGAATCCAAGAGCTGCACTACAAGCTGTATGTGGGCAACCTGAAGGACATTTAGGGATAGTGAGGCAAAACTTTGTTGCTGGATTTATTACTTGTTGTTCTCCATTGTCCTTTGGTGAATTTATCAATAAAAATCCATCACAGCCAGTCCGATCCTTACCTAATCGATTTATCCCAAGATCACAAGACTCAAATTCAAGTTGTTTTCTAATCTCTATCAGCTTTGTTTTCATATGCCGCGCTGATGCTGCCTGTATCAGTAACTGTGATTTCGATTCCATGAAATTTTGCTCAACGAAAGGACTTCCGGAGAACATCTCTTTCCATGATTTGCAGACAGTCATGAAATTCTTGTAAATATATCTTGGTGGAATCTTTACTAGGATGTTAAATATGATACTTTCTGGAAAATAAAAAAGACTAGTCTTTTCTACTTTGTTTGTTCCTTTGCTTTTATCTTTTCCATACTCGTACTCTTTTAAGCTCTGCATCTCTAGCGCGAACTCAATGTCATCTATTTCAGCAACTTGATCCCACATTCTTGTAGCTTGTACACCAGCAAACAGCTCCATATAGGTTTCTGAAGGAAATTTATTGCAAAATTAGCGAAACAAGGGGTCAGAAAACTAGGTTTAACGAATTCAGCGAAGACAAAAAAACGAGGTGATTTCTTCTCATATATTCTAACTTGGTGGACAGAGTTATGTGGTACCTCCGGAAGGTAGCAAGTATATCGTAATTAGCCGAGGTGCGTACAACCTGGCCCACACGCCACAATTAAAAAAAAGTTAATAATAATAATAATATGGGTGGAGAATAAGGGAGAAAATAGCAAACAATTTACAGAAGTTCAGTTAGCTATCTAGTTCTATAATGATTTGCATGTGATTTTTAGCAAGTCAAAATTGATAAGTACAAATTAGTGAATGAGTAATATCTACGTGTAGTCCCAGGTAAATTTTGTACTTGTAATGGTATATTCAAGATTTAGAATCACTTGTTTTATTCTCTATATGTACTTAATTTTATTTCTTTTTAAAGACATATATATTAGGTCTGAATTAGATGCAGCTGGCTCGATCAAACCCGCTCATATGTCTTTCTCTAAATCCGCCACTGTATTGGAGGATGATTTATGTCTTACTGCTAAAGCAACTAGCAGGTATATTTAGGGATGGTTATAAATTCGAAAAATCGAATTTCGAACGAATCGATTTAATTCGATATTTTGGTTTCGGTATTTTTTATATTTCGATATAATTCAATATTAAATTTTTGGTTATTCGGTATAACGGTACAGTTCTTGGTATGAAAATTTCGATATTTCGGTAAATCGAAATACCAAATTATGTAAGTATTTTATGTGCTTCTTCCTAATTCCTATCCTAGTCCTACACTACCCTGCCCCTACCCATCCCAAAGTTTTAATATTGTATTTCTAGCCCAATATCTTAGTCTCTTGCTCCCAATAGAATTAGGTTTCTCAAACAAAGAAGTGAAGAACAGAGTCACAGATCGTCTGCCTGCGACTGCGAGAGTGCGAGTGCAACTTGAGTCATGTGAATCTGACTCATTGACTATTTTTCTACTTGAGTCAAAATTTACTATTGCCAATTTGCCATGTTTGATGCTGCTGTCACTTTAGAAAGGGATGTAAATCAAGGTGGTATTTTGTTTTTGTTTCTGTTTGCTTAGGCTCTTAACAGTGTTATTAGCACAAATCGAAATCGTACCGAACCAAAATAAGAAATACCGAACCGTATCGAACAACTTTGATACGATATTTGGTATACACAATTGATAAACCGAATACCGAAATATCGAATCGAAATTCTTAAATACCGAACCGAAGTATCGAATGCCCATAATTTTAAAAATATAATGGGTTCAATGCTAAAACCCTTAAAAATTGAACGCGGATAATTTAAATCCTCAATCCACCTCTGCCCACGTCAAAAAAACCAAGATTAGAAATTCCAACTGACTAAGCATTGATCCCTTGAAACATGAATCTTACTAATGCAAAAATTACTAGTACATAACAATAAAAACAACTTTGAGCAATTATATATTACATGGGATTAAGTGAATAAGAACGTACGTAAAATTGTAATTAAGCAACAGATTGCGGGGAAGAGAACCTGGCCTGAACAATTTGATTCCGTCAGAGAAAAAGAAAAAAACAGAGTGCCACGGACAATAATTTGTAGTCTATTTATATAGGTGCACCCATGGTTAAGGGTTAATAATGCATGAATCATGCAGGGACTAAAATATGTGGTTTTACTTATTTAAAAAAATAATAATTTAATACATGACCTTATTCTGGTCATTTTAGTTACTTTAAATCATGTTACTAAATCAAGTATTTTTAATTTGTATTCTATCTCGGACATAATTACACCCAGATTCTTGCGTAACTAAATTATGCAACTATTATTTGTTGTGCGAGAAACAAAAGTAGTAATAACTAAAGTATTGTGCAATGATGAATTATATGCAAGTTTAAAAGGTAACCAAATATTGGATTTTATGCCGGTATTGTGACAATTGAGTAATACAACCAAACGAGCACTAAGATTTCAAAACTTTTTTCTTTGAGTAATGCAACCAAACTCCTAATAAATATTGGACTTAGAATAAGTATATCGTAATCCTCCTCATATATTCAGATGTGGAACTAATGATGTAAACAAGTTCACATACGTAGACTATTTAATATTAAGGTTGTATTAACCGACTACTAATATTATTTTCATTGTGAACAACTATTTTTTTACCACACCCAAATTCTATACTATTTTTTGCTATAAATAGTAAGGTTATATCTAATCTTAATAT
>ML361442.1:0-58814 GCA_005239505.1 Nicotiana paniculata
CAAAATCTGAAACACCTTCCCCTTTACCCAAACAAAACACCACGCTCCTTCCCCTTCTTCTCCCCCAATTTCTCAAATCAACAAAAAATTTCTTCTCTTTATTCCTCTTCTCTACTCAACTACTCCCCAATCTCGATTCCTCACAACATCTTCAGGTATGTACCATGGCTTCTATTTTCTTTTTTTTAGTTTTTTCTTCAATTTTTTTCTTTCTTTTCCTTTTCTCTTTTAATTGTAGGGTAGTAGAGGTTATGGTTACTATTGCTTTGTTTTGGATTGTTAGTATATATGTTGGCATGTGAGGATAGTAGATTTTGTTAGGTTGGAGAGGAAATTGTTAAGTGTGTGGTAGAATGTAAGTTTAATTGGGTGTGTACGGCCAAAATCGGGGAGTCTGATTTTAGGACCGTTATAGCACCCCATGACTGACCTCGAGGAGCCTGAAGTGGAACTCATTATTCGATCCCGAGGTGTATCCCTCGAGGAAGCGCATCGAAGGCTCATTATGCTCGACCCCGGTGCAGTATAAATAGGTGACCATCATGGAAAGACGGGAAATTCCCAAGGGCACGTGGCTAGAGCTGACCAAGTCTGCAAGAATGGTACAAGTCCGTACCAAGTCATTAAATGGCTTTACCAGATGTATTTCTTTTTAATAATTACACATGTATCATGTTGAGATTCCCCCTCCTATATAAAGGGGATCCTTGTCATTTTTTGGGACACATGAATATTGAATACAACAAGAACATTCTCTGCCTTCTTAACATACTCAACATCTGTTCTACGGATTTATTGCCTTTCATTTATCGTGTTCATTAGTTGTTCTTCATTTATTGTTCATTATTTATCATAAAGGGTGGTCCTCGAGGCCCTCCATACTGTTATTCCTCCATCGACCGTCCTCTATAGGCTGTATAGTTTGACCTCGAGGCCCTGCTTCGGCCAGCTCGAGACCCTATTTTTTAACAGCTTGGTTTGCATATCACTACTTTTTTTTACTCTTGCCTTATTCCCATAGCTCACACTTAGCATCTATTTCCTAACAACTAGTATAAAAATAAATCACATATTTTTAGAACCACAAAATCAAATATAATTGTCATTACCATTTTCAAGGTAAACAGTTTGGCGCCCACCGTGGGGCTAAAAATAATAGTGATTGTTTTAGTGTTGGTTTTCTTAATACAAAAGTTATTCTTCACACTTTTTCTTGTCCAAGAATCTTTGATTTCAGGTCAAAAAATGTCTAACTCAGTGAATGCACACGAAAACAACGGTCCTGAAGATCATGGAGACAACAGTGTAGCTGTTTCAGGCGCCGGTGTACCACTACAAAACTCTGGGGTGGCACCAGCACCAATCCCCGTGGATGTGTCCTCAAACAACGCCCAACATGTTGATATAAGTTCTCATACCATCACAAGTGCACACCGGGAAAACCAACATGAAGCGCATAAAACTCCAGCTTGGGAGGAAAGAGAAGTTAGCCTTCATGTCATTTTTGAAATGTTACCGGCGCAACAAGTGGCTATTGCTCAGCTACAAAGCCATTAAAAACCCCCAAGCACAGCACCGCCGGAAAGGGCTCCTCGAGTCGAGCAGGTACCGGAAAGGTCGAGCAACGACGAATCAGCAGTCGACCCATCTATTATGAAGATGCTCGAAGACCTCACGAAGAGAATTGAATCAGGCGAAAAGAAGATAGAAGCTAACGGCAAAAAGGTGGAGAGCTATAACTCGAGGGTCAATCAGATCCCGGGCGCGCTCCTGATTCTGAAGGGTGTAGATGTAAAGAAGTTCGTGCAAAAGCCATTCCCATCAAGCGCGACTCTGAAGCCCATCCCGAAGAAGTTCAGAATGCCCGATCTCCCGAAGTACAACGGGACCTCGGACCCCAATGAGCATATTACTGCCTATACTTGTGTTGTGAAAGGGAACGACTTAAAAGATGACGAGACTGAGTCCGTCCTGTTGAATTTTTTTGGAGAAATGCTGTCAAAGGGGGCCATGATGTGGTATCATAACCTACCCCCAAATTCAATAGATTTGTTTGCCATGTTGGCAGATTCTTTGATAAAGGCGCATGCCGGTGCCATCAAATTCGCTACAAGGAAGTCCGACGTCTTCAAAATCAAACAGAGAGAAAACGAGATGCTAAGGGAATTTGTATCTCGCTTTCAAATGGAGCGAATGGAATTACCACCAGTCTCCGATGACTGGGAAGTGCAGGCCTTCACTCAGGGCTTGAACGAACGGAGCTCGATAGCTTTGAAGCAGCTAAAGCAGAACTTGGTTGAGTATCCCGCCGTAACTTGAGTGGATGTGCACAACAGGTGTCAGTAAAAGATCAAGGTCGAGGACGACCAATTGGGAGCCCCCTCGGGCTCAGTATACCCTAGTAGGATCTTAGCGAAGGAATCAAGGTTTCTAGAGAGAGAATCAAGGCCAAGCAAGGATAGGTACCAACCGTACATTGAAGATTGAAGAAACGCCCCGAGGGGAAATATACCTCGTAACGATCGAAAGATGGATCGAGGTCAGAATTCCTGGGGACTCGTGAACAAAGCTGGGTTCGACAGGCACATAAGACCGATGGAGGCACCCCGGTTATCTGAGTACAACTTCAACATTGATGTTTCGGACATCGTATCAGCCATAGGTAAAATCAAAGATATCAGTTGGCCAAAACCCATACTGTCAGATCCTTCACAAAGGAACCCTAACCTGGTGTGCGAATATCACGGCACTCACGGTCATAGGACCGAATATTGCAGACAGCTCCGAGAAGAGGTAGCCCGACTGATCAGTAAAGGGCACCTTCGAGAGTTCCTCAATGACCGAGCTAAAAATTAATTTCGGGAAAGAGAGGCGAATAGGAAAAACGAAACAGAAGACACAGCACGTCATCCACATGATCATTTGAGGGATCGACACTCCGCAGGGACTCATCGTCAAGCAAACGAAAATATCCATCACCAAGGAAAAGAGAACTCGGAGTTACATACCCGAGGACGCTCTCACATTCAGTGAAGAGGATATCGAGACCCTATCTCAGCCTCATAACGATGCATTGGTAATTTCTTTTATTTTGAATAAATTTCAAATTAAACGCGTGATCATGGATCCAGGTAGCTCGGCCTACATAATCAGGTCAAGGGTGGTAGAACAGATCGAGCTGCTCGACCAGATCGTGCCCGCCACTTGAGTCCTCAATGGATTCAACATGGCGAGCGAGACAACAAAATGAGAGATCACCCTCCCGGTCAACGTGGTAGGTACAACCCAAGATATCAAGTTTCATGTCATCGAAGGTGACACGAGGTACAATACCTTACTCGGGAGGCCATGGATACACTGTATGAAAGTAGTGTCGTCAACCCTTCATCAAATGATGATATTTCCAATGAAGAATGGAATAAAAATAGTATACGGGGAGCAGCATACAGCAAGAGAGATGTTCGTAGTGCACGATGTGGCACCAACATCGACGCCTTCTGCATCGAAGGAGCCAAAGGACAAGCAAACAGCCAAGTAGAAATCACAAACTACATTCCCGGCTGCACCGGGATGGACGAATAAAGGACCGTGTCGCATCCACGGAATGAGAAATTGAAACATATCAAGGCTCGAATGCTACCACATTTAAGGTACAACCCTTTCCCTTTCTTATTTACGTTTTATACTAACTCATGTGCAGGTGTTCGATTGAGAGGAATCGAAGCACCCTCCAGCTCGAAGACCTTAGGTTTTAAAGCATGCGTTGCGATCTTTTTCCCTTAGATCGGATGTTATCCCAAATGGGTTTTACCGATGAGGTTTTTAACGAGGCAACATCCATATGCTACCTAAGAAGAACTCATCAAGTATTCAAGGCTTCTCTTCAATCAAATTCAAATACTGGGGGGCATCCCCCCGGAAGATCACCTCCTCGAAGAAATTGAAATATTCCAAAGATCGTCTCGACAAGAGAATGATGTATCGAACCAAACGGTTGAATGAACTGTGTCCGCGTAGAATAATTGAACCCCTGATGGCGAAAACATGTATGCTTATACCAAGTAATTTAAGGAGTATCTTTTATCATCAAAACGCTTCTGCACTTAAAGAAGTTTGCTATTTTTACAAGAAACGGCTCCAGGGCCAAAAACTCCTGAACATTGGGGGACTGTCATCGATAACCAGATCATCGAGACACCAACCTCGAGCTTGTAAGCCCTTTATGAGGCAACATCTCGTAAGCCCTCCATGAGGCAACATCTCGTAAGCCCTCCATGAGGCAACATCTCGTAAGCCCTCCATGAGTAAACATCTCGTAAGCCCTCCATGAGGTAACATCTCGTAAGCCCTCCATGAGGCAACATTTCGTAAGCCCTCCATGAGGCAACCTCGAGCTCGTAAGCCCTCCATGAGGCAACATTAAACATGTAAGACCTCTATGAGGCAACCTCGAGCTCGTAAGCCCTCCATCAGGAAAAATTTGAACCTGTAAGCCCTCAATGAGGAAACCTCAAGCTCGTAAGCCCTCGATGAGGCAACATCAAAATTCATCAGCCCTCAATGAAGCAACACCAAATCTATAAGACCTCAACAAGGCATGCCCAAATTTGTAAGACCTTATAAAGGCATAATCCCGATATTAAAGTCAAGGCTATATATTCGAACTTGTAAGACCCCTAAAAAGGCATACCCTCGATATAGACGCCGAGACTAGCTCACCTGGGGACTAAAAGGCTACGGCCAAACATAAAAAGATTCGATCATATCAGCTCCAAACAATGCATAAGAGCCTAAGAGCCAACCTAAAAAGCCTCTGGGCCAATCTAAAGATCCTCAGGGTCGATCTGAAAAATCTAAGGGTCGACGAGCCTTAATAAAAATCTGACTCGAGGACTAAGCCCTAAACGACTAACTATCAGCTATTACCAATTGCTCATCAAGCACAAAATTCCAAGGGTTTCATTTCGAAGTCCAACTCATCGGACTAATTATTGTCGAAGCATCAAGATTCAGAACAAAAACAAAGACCCAAACAAGTGGAAATTTATATAAAGGGAAAACCGAAAGGTTTCTTTTTACATATGTAATGATACAAAGTCACATTTACAATGCTCTCTGAGAGCCCTATGCAAGGAATCAAGAAATAAAAAGCCTAGTTTACTCTCGGGGACTTAGTCTTTCTTCCCCTCAGGGACTATGGCTCCATCGGCCTCCTGGGACCAGTTCCCTCATTAGGCTCTTTCTCGTTGCCTTCAGAATCAGAAACAAGGAACTTGGCGTCGAACTCATCCGCCTTTGCTTGTTCTATCTCAAATGAGAGGTCGAAGCCTCTAGCATGGATCTCCTCAAGAGTTTCCCTCCGGGATTTGCATCGGGCATAATCATTGATCAGTCTCTCTCGATCAGAAGCCTCCCCCAACTTTATACGATCCTCGGCGAAATCTTTCAGGTAGATGGCCACCTTCTTATCGGCTTTTGCTCGAACCTCCTAAGCTTCGGCTCGAGCATCCACGACCTTAGCCTTCAACTTCAAAAGGTATGTCTCAAGCTTGGTAATCCTTCTCATCTGAACCGAGTTGCTTCCTTGAGCATTACGAAGCTGTATCTCGAGGGCGGAGGCCTTATCCAAAGCTTTCCTTTCAGCCGCAACATGAGCACCTATTTGTGCCTTCAACTCGTTGCGTTCGAAATTGGCCTGACCAATTTTGTCCCAAAGGTGTTCCAGCACCTCCGTTTTTCTCTGCAACTGAGATGGCGAAACATTAGTTTCTGAAAGTGGAAAAAGAAGCCGATATTCCCTTAATATGAAAGTTACCTGCTTCTCGAGATGGCCCTAGTAATTTTGACTTTGATTCATCTCCCATTGAAGGTGTATCAACCCTCTTGTCTTCTTATCACAAATAAGCCTAAGAGATTTCTCCCCGTCCAAGGCTTTCTGCAACTTGTCCTTACAGCGAAGCAGCTCAGACTTGAGCTTATCGAAGGCCTGTGGGAAAGAAGGCCCAGTTAGAAGGATAAAAATACAAAGCTGAGAAGGCCAAAAGATTACCGAGGCTCACCATGGAGCAGAGCCGCTGAGCCTCCTCGAATGTCGAGAGCGCATCCACTGGTCTGGTCTCATAGCAACCCAGTTGAACCTCCCAGAACATCCTTCTAAGGGAGAAGAAGATGGTGGCAAAGGACCTTCACTCATACCCTCCTGTGGAACCTGTCCCTCGAGGCTATAAACCCCGGGTTCAGCAGGCCCAGCTGCCTCTGGAGACTTCTCAGTTCTAGCCTTCGATGTGGTGTCGTCCCTTTCGGTCGCATCGCCACTTGTATGCCGACCGATGAATGCGAGACCTTCCCCAAAGGTTACATCTTCTTTGTGCCTCTGGGAAGGCCCTGCCTCACTTTGAACGTCATCGTCCACCGAGGATCCTTTCCTTTTATTACCTTGACTTGGCTCCGAAGCCAAAGGTCTTTCCTCTTCTCCAAGAGGGCATGGTCTCACTTCAGAAAATTCACCAATACCTGCAGCAAGAAATTAATAAGCATAATAAGGAGCATTCTTTAAGAAGGGTGTACAACACATACCATGGTGTTTTGCTTCCCATCTGCCCTTTGACAAATCTCGTCACTTGTGTTCATCATAGGTTGAACAAGCTTCTAGTTTCTGATTCCAATCCGCTAGGTCGGGGACCTCGTATGGAAACCACGGGATCGCTGCAGAGAAATAAATAAAACTTTCTTACGGAGTCCGACTCCACTGAGAATAACAAATGGCAAAGTACAGCGTATCACTTACGTGTAAAATTCCATATCTCGAGAAACGGCAGGAACTCTGCAGGAACAACATTCCTTACTCAGAAAAACTGACTCATCCACCCTTGGTCCCCATCCTCATCATTACTGGAGATAAAGGGCCTGGTGGATCGACGTTGTAGTGTAACTAGACCTCGGTAATGTAAAAGCCGATATAGTCTGATGAGGTGGCTAAGGGTGAACTCGAGCTCGTCCTTCTCTGCAAAGAATCTTATCATCAACACTATCTACCAGAATGACGGGTGGACCTGAGCCAACTTAACTCGATATCTTCGACAGAACTCGAGCACGACTCGGTCGAGAGGGCCCAACATAAATGGGTACGTGTATACATTTAAAAACCCCTCTACATAGGCCATGATACCCTCTTCCCGAGAAAGTATCTGCAACATCACCTCTTCTCCCCATCCGCAGTCTCTCCTCACGGCCTCGATGTGTCTCTCTTCTATTGATGAAATGAACCTCGATGCGTGATCTCGATGGCCCGAAATGTCGAAAGGTATCTCTAACGTAAATTCCTTCCTCTAAACGAAACAGTTCGAGGTTAGCTCGCCAAACGCTGGCGATGTACCACCGGCCGAGCAGGAAGTAGAGGAAGAGCTTCCCTCTTTCTGATGAGCAGATTTGGGCATGACAGCCATGACTCCTGTGAAGCAAGTAAAAGAAGATGAAAACTCGGGTGAAAGCTTCAAACTGAGATGGCAGAAGAAATGATGCAAGAAGAGGGAATCCAAAGAGAAAATTAGCTTTGCAAACAACAAAGCCCTCAATAAAGAAAAGGAAAATATATATAAGGGAAGAGACGATTATTCATTTACTCTGATAGCACATCAGTTCTGACAGAGCCATTATGACATCTTGGGAAACGTACTAGCGGGGCCACCTTGGTCAGTTCACAGTCGTATCATAAGAATGAAGCTATCATATAGCGTTCGAGGGATCAATGGGTTAAATCAACCTCGGGAAGGTATGCAGCTGAAATCTAACGGCCCAATATCGAGGGTCTCCGTTACTCCGAGACTGGGCTCGAAGGGGCTTAAATTAAGTTCGAAGATTAACTTTTGCATAAACACTAAAACGCAAAGTTTTGAAGACACGAAACGAAGGAATCCTTTACATTTCCAAAAATGTATTTACAGGAATGCTTTAAAAAACTCCCCTGAGGAGCCCTCATACAAAAAAGAAGAAGTAAAAAAGGGCAAAGTATTTTATCATTCATCCTCACTACTTCCCGAGTCGCTTGTCGAGCCCTCGTCCGAAGTATTCGGAACTGCTGATTCATCTTCCAAGGCCTTGGCTTCTTCGATCTCAGCAGAGAGATCGAAACCCCTGGCGTGCACCTCCTCGAGGTCTTGCCTCCTAGATTTCAATCGAGCATGAGCAACGGCCCGAGCCAATTTGAGCTCGGCCTCTTCGGATATCTCTCTAGCCCAATTATTTGCGGCGGCAACATCATCTTTGTATGAGGACACGAATGCATCGACCTCATACTTGGCCATGGATAATGTGACAGCTTCCTCGTGAGCACCTCAAAGAAGACCCTGAGTCGAGGCTAGATCCTCCCAAAGAACGTCCCTTTCCGAGGCCATGCTATTATTGTGCCGCTTCAGCTCTAGGATCTCGGCATCTTTGGCCGCGATCTCTCCCTGAAGCTGCCCCGCCAGGGCATCCTTTTGCTCAAACTACAAATACCAAACTAAGGTAATAAGAACCAAGTTATAACAATAAAAGACAAGCTCGCAAAATACCAGATTACCTGCTCGATGAAGTTAGCCCTCTCCTGGAGCGCCCTCTCTGAGCCGGCCCAGAGGTTGACCAACTCCTCCTCTTTTCGAGCATACAAAGCCTTCAGCTCATTTAACTCCAATGTAAGCTTCTAAAGCTCCTCCTCATGACAAGTTAACTCATCTTGTAGCTTGGAGAAAGCCTGATCATACAGCGTCATGACCTACAACACAAAGGAGAGAAGTTAGAAAATAAGAATAAAAACTTGAAACACAAATAATATATCGAGAAGTTACCCATTTTTGGAGTCTTGTAGCCTCCTCAGCAACCGGGGCATCAAGATCGATGTCTTCTTCGACACCGACAAAGTAGTCCTTGAATAAATCATCCTCTCCCTGAGAGGCCCCAACATTGGGAGCTTCCCTGTTATGGGCATCCCGTATTTGCCCCGGCGAAAATGATGGGTCCGATTGCAAATCTCCCAGGGCATCGACTTCTATCGAGGCTTCCTCTTACCCTCGAAGAATCCCGAAATCGGCTCCTTCAACCAGATATTCGTCAGCACAGGTCGCATCCGTCCAACGGTTGGCTCGGGGGCTGAACCCAAACCCTCCTCAAGGGTCCCCTCAGTGCAAGGTGGGTTTGCATCGACCACCTACGACTCGGCAACCTTCTGCCCATCAACTTTCGAAGCATCAGCACTTCGTCTTGCCCTTTGTACCAAAGGGCAACTGCCATCATCTTCGTATTCAGTACGAAGACTTTTTGCAGCTGCCGAGGTCAAAACCGTGGCATCGATCTTATGCTTTCTAGCCTTAGGTTTCTTTGGCTTAGGAGACTCCGCCGGCGTCTCCTTCTTCCTCTTTTTGCCCTCGACAGGTTTTTGGGTCTCTTCTTCGCCAGGAGGAGGCGGTCTCATCCAAACAGCTTCCCTGAGGCCTGCACAAACATAAAATATGAGACTTGTCACCATGAAATCTAATCATAAGAAATCTAGAAGTAACAGTGATGAGAGCATACCATGATTCTTGACCTGCCATCGCATCTTGGCCAAATCATGCCAAACGTGTTCATTATACGAAGAGGCAGAATCTAAGAGCTTAACCCATCCCGGGAGGTCCCTGACCGCACCAGGGAACCACACGATGGCTATGCAATCAGAAGAGAATCAAGTGAAAAGCAAAGGGGTCAGTTCAGGAGAAGAAAAAGAGGCAGTTCGGGTGATGAAACATACTCGATATAGGGACACTTATGTCTCATGTTCCTTTCCTCCGGGAATGGCATCTTCTCGCCGGGGATGAGGTCCGAGGTCCTGACTCGAACAAACCGGCTCATCCAACCCCAGTCTTTATCTTTGTCGATGCATGCAAATAATGCTTTGGTAGATCGACAATGCAGCTTAACTAAGTCCCCTTGATAGAGAAGAGGGCTATATAATCTGATCAGATGATCGAGGGTGAAAGACATCCCCCCGACCATGTTCGAGAAATATCTAATCATATAGATAATTCTCCAGAAAGAGGGATAAATTTGACCGAGCATCATCTGATACTGACGACAGTAATCGAGGATCACTGGGTCTATCGGTGGAGAAGAAGGATTTACGGGGCCTAAAGTGAAAGGATACGTATATACGCTGAGGAAGCCAGCTTTGTGTGTAACTATGCTTTCCTCAGGTGAAGGGATTTCTACTTGTACCGCCTCCCCCAGCTATAATCTATCTTCACCTTCTTCACATTGGTCAACACTTATGCACCGAGACATGGGCTCGCATCGGCCTGGTGTCGAGGGTGGTCTATCAATTTTGAAATCGGAGGTTGTCTCGAAGGGACCGAGAATGCACTCCTCAATACGGGGAGGCGCTTTTGATTTTCCCTTAGAAGGACGTGACGAAGAAGTGATTCCCTATTTTTGAGGGACCATTTTAGAAGTTATGGCCATGGGTATAACAAATTTCCAAAGCAAGAAGATGAAGAAGTGAACGCAGAAGAAGGATGGAAGCAAGAAACTGCTAACAAAGGTTTGAAGGCTTGAATATGTTGTAAAAGTTTGAAATATGGAAAATGGAAGTATTTATAGGACTCATTCGAGCATGTTAGAGAAGCGTAAAGGTTGACCAATAACGGTTCGTGGGCCTTTCGGGATCTGTGCTGACAGCGACCACTGTGCAGCCTTTCTGTCATGACATTTAATGATCTCACATGGCTGACATCATAATGAAGATATCAAAAAGATGCAAGAACTCAAGATCGTTTCTTATCATTTCATTCTAAGAAACGCGGGGACTATCTGTGTACGGAAAAAATTGGGGAGTCCGATTTTAGGACTGTTATGGCACCCCATGACTGATCTCGAGGAGCCTGAAGTGGAACTCGCTGTTTGATCCCGAGGTGTATCCCTCGAGGAATCACATCGAAGGCTCATTATGCTCAACCCCGGTGTATTATAAATCGGTGACCATCGTGGAAAGGCGATAAATTCCCAAGGGCACGTGGCTAGAGCTGACCAAGTCTGCAAGAATGGTACAAGTTTGTACCAAGCCATTAAATGGTTGTATCGGCTGTATTTCTTTGTAATAATTACACATGTACTATGTTGGGATTCCCCCTCCTATATAAAGGGGATCCTTTACATTTTTTGGGACACATGAATATTGAATACAACAAGAACATTCTCTGCCCTCTTAACATACTCAACATTTGTTCTACGGATTTATTGCCTTTCATTTATCGTGTTCGTTAGTTGTTCTTCATTTATTGCTAATTATTGATCATAAAGGGTGGTCCTCGAGGCCCTCCATACTGTTATTCCTCCATCGACCGTCTTCTGTAGGCTGTATAGTTCGACCTCGAGGCCCTGCTTCGGCCAGATCGAGACCCTGTTTTGTAACAACTTGGTTTGCATATCACTACTTTTCCTTACTCTTGCCTTATTCCCATAGCTCACACTTAGAATATATTGCCTAACAACTAGTATAAAAATAAATCACATATTTTTAGAACCACAAAATCAATTATAATTGTCATTACCATTTTCAAGGTAAACTTTGGGTCTTTGGGTACATTAAGTGTTTGTTGAATTGCCACAATGAGTTTTAAAAGTAAATTGTGACATATCCCGCCGATTACTGATAGTGGTGTTTGTTGTGTAGGTACCACGATACCTTCAAAGAAAAGACGAACTAACGGTGCCTCGTCAAGTGGTCATGGAGGCTCGTCTCGGGCACGGGCACCAGCCACTGCACCTCAGTTTGATACCAGGTTTGCCTCCAGAGCCACCCAAGAATGTTTCATTCTGAAGGCTACTAAAAAGCCTATACATGAACGGGGTATTGAGAGGGGGTCCCTCCAGGCTGAGTGCCCTAATATGTATAGGAATTTGGTCCGGTGCAGGCTGGATATTTTCTTCGAAGAGCTAGAGGAGGGCAACTTGATGATTGTCCGAGAGTTCTACGCCAACTGCTCTGAATATGAGGACCACATCTGCATTGTACGACAGAAGAGGGTGGATACCTCGATAGAAGCCATTAGGAGGGCGTATTGATTGCATGTATTCGATGAGGCAGAGGACTACTATGATACTTATAGGCGAGAACCAACCACATGGAACGTGTTTTTCATAACAATCTATGTACCAGACAGAGAGGTAGTATGGGTTGTGCCGGGAAAGAAGTTGCACTCCACGTCACTCACCTTTGAAAGAAAGTGTTGGTTGTATATCATCAATAGTCACATGTTGCTGTCTTACAAAACCGTTGAGGTAAATGGTCCCAGAGCTGCTTTGATCTGGTGCTTCGTGAATGGCCACGATTTTGATGTGGCCAAGGTTATTCAGTATGATATGTTCATCTGTTCACTAGTGAAGAGGTATGGGTTCTTCTTCCCTTATCTGGTCACTAGATTATGCCGGGAAGCAAGGGTGCCAGAGAACAACAATGCGGATGGAGAAGTGAAGAAAGAACCAAACTTCTGGGCAAACAAAGTGACCATTTGGAAGGATCCGGTGGTACCTGGTGCAGCTCATAGTGATGATTCTGATGGTCGGAGGAAGGCGATGAAGGGTAGGATGAGGTTGGGCCTGCCTTACCCCCACATGAACATGTTGCAGAGGCTGATGGATTATCTGAGGTCCGACAGAGTACGCGGATGACAGTCTTAAAATAGGACATGGCAGGGTTGCGCACCTCTGTCACAGAATTGGGGGCTCGAGTTGATCCCTTGGCCACCCAAAATGCAAAATCGGAGAAGAAAATCATGGGTTGGATGCGTGCGTTGGGGAGGGCGTGCCATCTCGACCCCGACACTGTCTCCGATCAAGATTGATATACAACTAATTTCCTTTAACTCGCATTTCTTATTTTGTATGACATGGGGACATGCCATCATTTTAAGTTTGCGGTGGGGGATACTTTGTTTGTATGTTGTATGTAGAGTAGTGTAGTGTCGTAGTTAATATATATAAATTATTTTTGACTTGTCCCGATAATGGACACCATTCGACGGGGTTCTTGAGGGACTAAAGTCGAAAAAAAAAAGATTTTATTTTATAGTAGTGTATGAATTCCCCCTTGGTTTATCTTTGAGCCACGATTCTTTTCCAAGGGTTTCATTTGAACCGTGTGTAGTAGTTTTTTTTTAGTTAGGAACTTGTGGTATATGGGCGGAAATAGAAATAGGATCTCTTAATGTCATAATGCCTTGAATATAGCGGGGACTTGAGTGTGGTGCTTAGGCTCATTTGTTGACTCTTGTAAGAATGCCTTAAACTGTATGTTCTTAATTTGGCTTAAGTACCCTGATTAGAGTGTTTGATGATCTAATCTGGAGTGAGTCATGTGCCATGTGTGTGTGTGAGGCTTGTTGTATTCTGTGCACGACATTTGATGCCTAGCACTTGCTCCGTGTGTTTGCAAAGCAAAATAGTAGTCTTGTTTAGTCTTGGAAGTGATATAGGCGCTTCTTTGATGATATATATATATATATATATATATATATATATATAAAACCAACCTAATCATTATTTATCGTAGTTAATCCCGTTGAGCTTGTAATCCTGTTTCTTTGACAACCACATTACAAGCCTTACCCCTTGTTTGAATTGATCGTGTATTTGAACCATGTACCTCTCGTAAGCACTTGAGTTGCTATGAATTTATAAAGGATAAAGTATGGGGTAGTTGGTGGGGCTTTTGAGTGGAACTGGGGAAATAAGGAGAAAGGTGCACCTTGATGAAAAAGCCACTGGAAAAAAAAAGAGAAGAAAAATGTTAATAGTGTATTATGTTGAATAATAATATCTCTTTGGTGGCTTTTAAGGTGATTGTGCTTAAACAAGTATGGGGTGATATATGTGGTGTTGAAGGTGGAATGTTGGTTTAACTTAAGTGTGGACTTGATTGTAAAATATATGTATTAAAGTGCTTAGGGAGATGTAGTCACTATTATATCCAAATATATCCTACCCGACCCGCAGCCTACATTAAATAAAGTCCTACTTGATCATAGACTTAATGATACCAATTAATAGAGTATTACACTATGGTCAAGCCTATGGAGCATTTTTTGTGGCACAAGAATATCATTTCTGAGGGTGAGTGAATTCTGTTTATTTTGAAGTTCCTCAGTATGCGTGAATTTTATTTATTGTGGAATGAGTCTCTTTTGTTGTGAGCAGGCACTTGATTCATGAAGGAGAGGTAAGTCTTGACCTCTGAGTTAGAGTAAGTAAGCCAGTTAGGAATATTGTGTGGCTCGTGGAGTCAATTCTTGAGGTGAAGATGTTACACTAATATGCTCAATCTATGTGAAATATTCTTGTTGTGACGAGTTAGGGAAGTCGCTTAGTGAAGTTAGGCCTCTGTAGAGTGTGGTTTGATTGCTCGGGGACGAGCAATGGTTTAAGTGTGGGGTGTTGATCGTAGGCTATATTTATGTAATTTAGATACTATTTACGCTCTAATTTAGCCGCACTTTATTGACATTTGAATTC
The DNA here is from genome assembly GCA_005239505.1 of Nicotiana paniculata. Classification (NCBI taxonomy): domain Eukaryota; kingdom Viridiplantae; phylum Streptophyta; class Magnoliopsida; order Solanales; family Solanaceae; genus Nicotiana; species Nicotiana paniculata. The sequence continues at coordinate 14,518 of ML361442.1, forward strand.
TAAAAGATAACAAAATGCTCTAATTAAGAATTTTATGCTTTGCAGGAGCAACTCCGAGCTATGAGGAAGATAAAGAGAGTTTTGGAGTCAATATGGAGTATGGAAGGCCAATCGGAGGTTACCACGATCGAAAAGAAGAAAGAAAAGCAAGCGGCAGAAGTTTCCCCAGGTGCGCGGCCATGGATTAACCGCGCACTGGCCACACACGCAAGGTAGAAGACTGGGTAAAATCCGCGGCCAATCCGCGGCCGCGGACAGGCTTCCGGAGAAAAAGAACCAAGGCCAATTGTGTAATTTCAAAGGCGACTAACCTAGTCCTATATGAAGCCTTATTCACCCAGAAGAGAAAAATACCTGTTTTTAGAAGATTTTTTGGAGGCAAGAACACGAGAAGAAGACAGAGAATTTCCCTACGAGTTTTTATCTTCTTCTTCCTAATTTCATTGTTGGTTATGACTTTTTATAGTGTAATATTGTCTATTAGTATGAGTAGCTAAACCCGTCATCCAGGGTTGATGGAACCAATTGTTGGATGAAGTCTTGATTATGTTTGGATATGATTGAGACGTTTTTACTCTATGATTGTTCAACTATGTGTTGTCTTGTGATTAATTGAAAGGGCGCTTGATTAATCGTGTCTAGTTATCTTGTGTTGCTTGAGAAAGAAAACTTGGTTAGATTGTTGTTGAACAACACCACTTTCGGGTAAGTTAAGAGATTAATTACTTGAAATTAAAAGCGGGGTTAGAAATAACGAAGCTTTGGTGGGATAATTGTGAGTTGTATAAATTGTTAGCTAGAGTAGTTCGAGAGAATGCTTCTAGTAAATTATCGTAATTGATCGAGAGATAATTACGGTAGTCCAGTCATCATCCTTATAGAGTGTTACGGCGAGATTATAGCTAATGTATCAGGAATTAATATGACAATTGGGGAAATCAATAACCCTAGATCCTTTTACCATTTAGTTCAACTTCATTATTGCTTATTGATAGTTTTTATTGTCACTTTTCCTTAGTTAAATAAATTCTACTCATTATCAATTAAAATCTTGCATCCGAAAATTGTCTGAGCTTATCATTTGCGTTACAAAAAGTTGTAGTGAATAGCTTAGTTGCCTGTGAGATTCGACTCCGGACTTGAATCAGATTATATTTGCAGTGACCACTTAGTCCTTTTTATAAGGCATAATTGGGCGTGACCAACAATCATGCTTCTGGCTCTATTGACACCATCAATTAAGTATTATTATTGTTATTTACAGATCTTGGACCCTCCTTTATGTGGTTGTAATTTGCAACTTCCTTTCAATCTATATTGATCAAGTATGAAATTTAACTACAAAGGAAGTCTGGAAAGGAACAGATACTAATTTCACTTTATTTAAACTCTTTACAATTGATTTTTCATGTCATTTAGACTTGCGTTGTTTCGGTTCATACGTCTGTAAGTTTTGATAAACAAAGTTGATTGCCTGCAATAAAATACTAGTGCTACTCCATGATGAGAATAATAAATCTCTATTCCATCTGTAATATTACAACTTTCAGTTGCCTATTTTTCATCTGCTATACAATCTGTTTTGAGCTATTATTTTACAAAATATGACCATTTCACGTCTCCATAAATAAGAATCGGTTGATTTCCTCTTTCTTGGTGAAAGAAGAAGTTGAACAGCAATATGAAGGAATTGAGAGGAGCAATGCTTATCTCTAGCAGTTACACCTCTCTTGATCAGTGACGTGATGTAGTCCATGAACGCCAAATCACAGGGTAATGTAATAGGACCACCACTTGGAAGTCCAAACTCTTCTCCAGACATGCTTAAAAGTTGACTAATGACCTAATTTTAAAGGTAAGCCAATAGTATGACAAACCATGCTTGATCAACAGTATAGACTACAAAGCATTTTCCAGCGATAGAGGATGAAGATGTTGTCGCGCCCTTTTTCTCGCGAAATCGGATTTCGATACGTGACAACTCTTTTAAGGAAGGTGTTAAAGGAGAGAGTCGCCACCTAACGGGTTTGAGGTGTGTTAGGGAACCTATTTTCAAATAACTCTGATTTAACCAGTTTGCGTCACCAAAGATCGGGTAAGGGCTCAAATTACCTCGAGGAGAAGGTGTTAGGCATTCCTCGAGGTCCACAACAGTAGGTCCCGGTCGAACTCAAATTATATGAATTAATCAAAAAAAAAAGGGAAAGAAGTTGGGCAATCATTATCAAAAGTCTACCAATAAGCAAAAATAATTTATCTCAAGACAAGATGGGGGGGTCCTAAGTTTTTTACCGTAAAGGATCACCCCGTGCAATATAAATAATACTTTGTAACTCCCTCGAGATGGGGTGTTACTCGTATTATTCAGCGAGCACATACTATCATCTCCTACTACCCGATTACTATCTTTAAGTTGTTACCTAAGGCGCACTAGTTGATTCTAAGACGTGCTTTATGTGTGCACTACCCGTCCCATGCCTATGGTCTAGGAGGCATTTGGACCTCTATTTTTGGTGGTTCTAGACCTAACTTAGGTTGCTCAAAATTATAAAACTAGGAGACATACAAAACAAGTTGGACTTCATATAAAGGAAATTAAGGGCTTAAGTTAGCCTCCACACTTAGACAACAAATGCACGCAAACAAATTAGGTGTTTGACAGTTTCAAAATTGAGACGAGTTAAATTCATTAAGCCCTATAGACATGACTTCTATGTGACCTCGGAATTCAAACGTGCAGGCAGTTTCATATGCAAGGTGCTACCTTATAGGCGTGATTTCTGAACAATTATATATTTTAGGGAATCTAAACCTATAGACATGATATCTAGGTGCAGTAGTTGGCAGTGATAACCATGGAAAATATTCAGAATTACTCAGTTTGATCATATAGGCATGCTTTCTAATAGTGGCAATGAAACAGTGTTTAATACTAATACTTAAAAGCGAGTGTGATTACCATATAGGCAGAATTTCTATAATTAGCGATTGAAACTGGTTTTAGCTCCTGTAGGCATGTCTCCTAAGTGAGCAATTATAATAACAACACCTTAGCCAATTAAAACCCTATAGGCATGATTTCTAAAATGCAGATTTGTAGAACATAAGCTAAGATGAGCCTATGGTCATAGTGTCTAATGGATATGTTGTAATGCAAATTGAAACGTTGGTCACTTTATTTCCTATAGGCATGATATCTAACAAACATGTAGAAGCAGAATATGTTAAATGAATTAAACACCTATAGGCAGGTTATCTAACACACACATTAAGCAGATTAAACACCTATAGGCAGGAATTCTACCCGTTTCATGCAAATATTAAAATAAATCCATTTTTCTGATTTTACTTACACCCCAATTGTTATTAAAATATTATTACAGACCCAATGAGTGAAATGAATTACAAAGTTACAAAATAGCTATAGTGGTCCTAAGGCAGGCCCAAAGTATACCCAGTCATGGCCAGGCCTTCAGTTTCATATCCAACAGGCTTCACCATAGCCCAGAAGTCATAGGCAATCAAACCCAAAAAAACAATATTCATTTTACAAAAAATGACCAAAACCCTGTAGCCATAATTTGATAAAAAGTCTCAGGAGAATAGCCATTTACACAAACCAACTAGTTTATCTAGTAGGTGAAAAAACGGGAAAAGTTGAGCAATTAGGAAAAAGTGGAAAAGAAACTTGGACCCTAGTGTGTCAGAGTTCCCAAGGGCTTCAAGTACGCAGGGCATTGCTCACACTAGGGAGGTTGATGGAGGATACTTAGGGGGAGGCCTTGGATTCAGCCGGCCCAGAATTAGAAACAATCAATAAAAATAGTAATAGGGTAATAGGTTTGGAAATAACATAATCACATAATGAACTCAAGAAGCAAATTAACACATAGGGCAGGGTGACATATGCTAAGATACAAAGAGCCTAGGATTGCAAAGTTAACAAGCGAGGGCATTAGGCTAGTAAAACCAAGTAATTCAACCAGTTTAGGACGTAAAGGATCAGAATATACCAATCTCAGGATTAAACAGTATAATACAAACAGGACCAGGTATCATAGAGGGAATTAGTCATAGAGGATTAGTTTTAAGATATCACAAGTTATTAGAGGTATAGATTGTTCATGGAAAGAACACATAGAGTGGTAATAATAGTCATAGGAGCAAATTACATTTAGAGTAAAGGTCTTAAACAAGTTGGGGCAGGCTAATAACAACAATTAACCATTGGAAGTTCATAATTAGGTAGAGAACAAGGATTAAACCATGTAACCAAAGCAAAACATTCGAGTTGTCAGCAACATTAAACTAAACATGCTTCATTCTGTCCAAATTAACTAAGTTAGGTGCAAAGACATTATTAAGATAGCAATTATAGGCAGAATTAAACAGGAAAAAGAGTCAGGAGAACATATTAGGTCATGCAATTCAAAGAACATGCTAATTAGAACATAATAAACATTGCGAAAGTGAGAAACTAACCAGTGATTGTTCAATAAACAAGAAAATAACGGCAGTAAGGACCCACGGTCTCGAATGTGTCAAGTCTCCAAGGATTTCAAGAACCCAAGGCAGTGCTCACACCTAAGAGAGGTCGAGAAGAATAGAAACTCGGTGGACTTGGCTTTCAGCCGGCCAAGATCCATATAGAACAGAGTAGTAAGCAAATATAGAGCAGAAACCTCAGTTTTAGTGGAAAAATTGCGATTCAAGTTCTGTCCCAAAAAAAGGGAAGGGGAGTGAGTTTATATAGTGATAAAATCAGTATGTAAGTAAGGAAATACAAATAATCAGACCATAAAAAGGAAAGAAGAACATATAAATCAATTAAAGAATCAAATTAGGAGAATAAGCCGGTAAACCCTAATTTTTTAGGAAAATCTAAATATTACCAGAATATACACAAAACAGTAGCATAGGATGAATATATGAACAAATAATACTAAAAATCAGAGAATCAAACAAATTTCGGTTTGATTTAAAGATATCTGAAAACCCTAGTTTTAAGGTAAGTAAGAATCAACAGAAAATACATAGAGATTTGCACCCACAATAGAATAAAGGATGAATATAGACAAAGTAGCAGAAAGGTCAAGGATTTGAACTGATTTTGGTTCGATATTGATGAGATATGCTTGCATTGTTTAGGCAAGCATTATAAGAGAGTAACCAGTACCACGGGGAGGCTGTATATGGTAAAGAATAACCATGGAATCCCATATCGGGTTGGATTGGGAGAGATTTTAGGGGGCGGCGGCTAGGGTTATTATGAGGGAGAAGGGAGGTGATTATATGAGGGCGCGGAAGGGTGAGAATGAGGTTAAGGTTAGGGGGTTTGGGTAGTTAAAGGGGGTAGTTTGATACGGGACGTTGGTCTCAGATCAACGACCACGATTAAAATGGGAGCTGGATCAGATTATGAGGAATGGGTCGCGATCGGGTTAGGGGTTGGGTTAATTTGGTTTGGGATGGGGGTTATCTGGGCTAGTGTTTTATCCGAAAAATAGGTTTAGGAATGGGCTAGTTTATAGATACGTAATATTTAATAAAAATAATTTAAATGTAATGAATAAATAAAAAAAATATTATTTATGCACAAAAATAATTAAAATAATTACTTGACATTATAAAAATATAAAAAGTTATTATTTGCATAAATAATGCAATTATACATGAATATGGGCTATTATTGCAAAAAAATGTGCAATTAGCCCTAAAATGCGAATGTAATTATAAAAAAAATGCACTGAAAAGTATTTAAAATATCATGTTGGTGTAAATGATAAGTTTATATGATTAAATCATCATAAAAATAATTTGAAGGATAATTACTGAATATTTATATAATAAAAATGCAGAAATAAATTGATTTAAAGCCTTTAAAAATTATGAAAATGCTTGTGTAGGCTTATAAGCTGAATGATGATGCAAATATATATATATATATATAAAATATGAGGGAAAAATTGGATATTAACAGTTGCCCCTCTTTACCCAAGAATAATGAAAGAGTTGTCGGGTAAAGAAATGATGACCGATTTTGATCGAATGGGGTGATTTGGAAAAATATAGGCCGAACTCTAGTTTCTGAGTTGCCTACGTATCCCTGGTTTATGGGAATCAGGTCGTGTATAGTTTTGGATCCAGCGGTGGACTAAGCCGATGGAGTTGTTGTAGGAATGGACAGGTTCTTCTAGATAAAACGATATCGGAGTTGTGAATGGATGTACCTTGGAACGGTTATGGATATTTGAACGGTTATCAAGCGGATAGGGGTAGAGGACGGTGGTTGTTTGTATTTGGGGTAGTCTCGAGATGTGAATTTTGAACGAAAACTGGAGCGAAGATTGCTCCCATTGAGAGAACGGTTACCTCCTGGATTACCTGCAAAACTCAAACACAATACATGCAGGTGTATATTGTGATAATTTAAACATGATGCAAATTCCCTTTGGACCATGAAAGTTGTCTTTGGACGACGGGGATGATGTCCTTAGACCATCATATCCTGGGCCATGAATTGTGTGATAAGGAATTTACATGCCATGAAATGATGTTCTCGGGCCATGAAAATGGTGCACCCGAACTATGACGCCTTTTAATAATGATGTGCAATACTGAGAGATCCTCAGGCCATGACATGGTGTCTTTCGGCTATGAGGATGAGGCCTTTGGACTATGACGCCTTTGGACAGAATGGCGATGTTTCATCCCATGAGATGCAAAGACATGACGCTTGGCCATAAGCAAAACACGACAGAGCTTAGTCTTGTGTAATATTGGGGGCAGAGCTTAGCCTTGAGAAAAATAAAAACTAATGTTAGATTTCGAGTAGCATAGCATTTGGGCTTATGCAAGGAAAGGCAGAGCTTAGTTTTATGAAACTAGGGAGGCAATGCTTAGCCCCATGCGAAATGGGAGACAATGCTTATTCTCATGCAATTGAGGAGGCAGGGCTTAGCCTCATGCAGGATGGGAGACAATGCTTAGTCTCATGCAAGGAAAGGAAATGCTTAGCTTTATGCAAAATGGGAGAAAATGCTTAGTCTCATGCAAGGAGGAGGCATGACTTAGCCTCATGCAAGATGGAGACAATTCTTAGTCTCATGCAAAATGGGAGACAATGCTTAGTCTCATGCAAGGAGGAGGAAGGGCTTAGCCTCACGCAAGATGGAGACAATGCTTAATCTCATGCAAAATGGGAGACAATGCTTAGTCTCATGCAAGGAGGAGGCAGGCTTAGCCTCATGCAAGATGGAGATAATGCTTAGTCTCATGCAAGATGGAGACAATGCTTAGACTTATGCAAGGATGAGGCAGGGCTTAGCTTCATGCAAGGAGGAGGCAGGGCTTAGCCTCATGCAAGATGGAGATAATGCTTAGTCTCATGAAATATAGAGACAATGCTTAGTCTTATGCAAGAAGGAGGCAGGGCTCAGTCTCATGCAAAAATGGGAGACAATGCTTAGTCTCATGCAGGGGAAGGCAATGCTTAGCCTTATGAAATTGAGGAGGCAGCGCTTAGCCTCATGCAAAATAGGGGACATGTCTTAGTCTCATGCAATTAAGGAGGCATGGCTTAGCCTCATACAATTAAGGAGGAAGGGCTTAGCCTCATGCAGGAAAAGGAAATGAGTGATAGCAGAGTATTTTTTAGCTGGAGATATGTTTGCATTTGGCAGCTTTGTCGTTATGAAGATAGTGATTCTGAGTTGTCCACATATTTGTGAATATTCCTTGTTCCTGCATCTAGAGAAAAATCGTGAGTTTTGCGTGAAGGTTGGTTCGTGCCTTCGCTTTCTTGCTTTGCTTTGCTTTGCTCTGTATCGAAACCTTGCTCAAGTTACCGTGGGTAGCATCTGGTTGTTTCATAAAATAAAGTTTTCGAGAAAATATGTGTGCATTTGATGAGTGTAGTTATTTAAAACATAGTAATATGCAATATCAAGTAAATTAGATGAACCAATGACTGTGACACATTAGAGACATAGCGACTTCTTTGCATTAGAATTTTGAGGGTCCTCCTCAAAATTCTGCCCAGTTTCTGACCATGGGGGAAATGAAAATTTTATTGAATTATGACAGAACCCACAGGGCTTCCTACATATCCCCTCTTAAACGGGAATAAGGTCAAGCGTAGTTCAGTTACATCAGATGAAGAAATGCAAGCAATCTAAACATAGTATCTTTTGACTACGTCTGAGCTGATAGGATTTGGCCAAATTTATCCGTCCATTTTTGCGAGTATGAGCGCTCCTCATGTTAGCACTCTGTGAACCATGTAGGGCCCTTTCCAATTGGGTGAAAATTTCCCTTTGGCCTCATTTTGATGCGGGAAGATATGCTTCAACACCAGTTGCCCCGGTGTGAACTGTCTAGGTTTGACCCTTTTGTTGAAAGCTCTGGATATTTTGTTCTGATAAAGTTAACCATGACACACTGCATTCATTCTTTTCCCGTCAATGAGGGTTAATTGCTCGTAGTGACTTCTTATCCATTCTACATCACTGAGTTCAGCTTCTTGTATAATTCTTAAGGAAGGAATTTCGACCTCGGCAGGAATGACAACTTCAGTACTGTAGACCAACAAATAAGGAGTTTCCGCGGTTGATGTGCGGACTGTGGTACGATATCCCAATAAGGCAAATGGTAATTTTTCGTGCCATTGCTTGTGATATTCTACCATCTTTCTCAATATTTTCTTGGTATTCTTGTTGGCGGCCTCCACGGCTCCATTCATTTGAGGTCGGTATGTTGTGGAATTCTTATGCTTGATTTTGAAGGTTTCGCACATAGCTTAAATTAAGTCACTGTTGATATTGGCGGCATTGTCGGTGATGATGGATTCCGGCACTCCGAATCGGCAAACAATACGATCTTTGATAAATCTGCGACGACTTTCTTGGTTACAGCTTTGTAAGGTGCAGCTTCAACCCATTTTGTGAAGTAGTATATGGCCACTAAAATGAACTTGTGCCCATTTGAAGCGACGAGCTCGATCGGATCGATGACATCCATTTCCCAAGTGGCAAAAGGCCAAGGTGAACTTGTTGCATTGAGTTCATTCGACTTGTATCATATTTGCATGTATTTGGCATTGATGACACTTCTGGACTTACCTGATGCAATCCGTTTCCATAGTCATCCAAAAATATCCCGCTCTCAGTATCTTCTTGGCTAAAACGAAATCGTTCATGTGTGGTCCACAAGTTCCAGCGTGTATCTCTTTGAGTTGTTTGGAAGCTTCTTTGGCGTCGACGCACCGTAATAACCCTAGGTATGGAGTTCTTCTATACATAATTCCTCCACTTTGGAAGAAATGATTGGATAGTCTTCGGAGTGTGCATTTCTGAGTATGATTTGCGTGCTCCGGGTACTTTCCTTTTGCCAAGTATTCCTCGATATCATGGAACCACGGATTCCCATCTATTTCTTCCTCAACATAAGCACAATAAGCTGGTTGATTATGAATTCTCACCAAAATAGGGTCGATGAAATTCTTGTCCCGGTATTGTATCATAGAGGATAGAGTGGCCAATGCATCTGCGAACTCGTTGTGGATTATCGGGACATGTATGAACTCTATCTTGGTGAACCTCTTCATCAATTCTTGCACATGATATAAATAGGGTAATATTTTGGTATTCTTTGTAGCCCACTCTCCTAGGACTTGATGTACCAGGAGATCTGAATCTCTAATTACTAGTAATTCCTGGATTATCGTATCAATGGACAAATTGAGCCCCAAGATGAAAGCCTCATATTCTGCTATATTATTGGTGCACGAAAACCTGAGTTTTGCAGATACCGGATAATTTTGACATGTCTCTGATACCAAAACAGCTCCAATACCCACTCCTTTGAAATTTGCAGCCCCATTGAAAAACATTCTCCAGCCATCGTAGGTTTCGGCGATATCATACCCTACAAATGATACTTCTTCATAGGGAAAATATGTTTTTAGTGGTTTGTATTATCCTCCTACACAAGATGATCCGATAATGTCTGTCCCTTAACTACCTTCTTAGTTACATAGACGATGTCAAATTCGCTCAACAGTATCTGCCATTTTGCCAGCTTCCCTGTAGGCATGGGTTTCTGGAAGATGTACTTTAGAGGATCCATACTCGATAGGAGATATGTGGTGTAGGCATAGAAGTAGTGCCTCAATTTCTGAGTTATCCATGTCAGAGCACAGCAGGTGCATTCCAGTAAGAGTACTGTGCTTCATAGGGTGTGAACTTCTTACTCAAATAGTATATGGCCTGCTCTTTCCTCCCTGTCTCATTGTGTTGTCCCAAGACACAACCAAAAGCTCCATCTAGTACGGACAAATAGAGTAGCAATGGTCTACCAGGTTCCAGTGGGACCAGGACTGATGGTGTGGACAAATATTCCTTGATTTTTCAAAAGCTTTCTAGCAATCTTCAATCCAACTTGTTGCGGCATCCTTCTTTAACATCTTGAAAATCGGCTCGCAAATCACGGTCGATTGTGCTATGAAGCGACTGATGTAATTGAGACACCCCAAGAAACTTATCATGTATTTCTTGTTCTTTGGAGGTGGCAAATCCTGGATAGCCTTGACCTTTGATGGTCTAGCTCAATTCCTCGGCGGTTGACGATGAATCCTAACAACTTTCGGCGGGGACCCTGACACATTTTGTGGGATTCAGTTTCAAATTATACCTCTGAAGCTGATCAAAGAATTTTCTCAAGTCTGCTAAGTGATTTGTACCCTTCTTGGATTTGATAATGACGTCGTCCACATATACTTCTATCCCCTTGTGTATCATGTTGTGGGAAATGGTTCTCATGGATTTCATATAAGTGATCCAGCATCATTTTATAGCAGTATACCCCCATGGTGTAATAAAAGCTATTTTCTCGGCATCTTCTTCATCCATCCAGATCTGATGGTTACCCCCGAAATAATCCACAAAGGATTGGAGTTCATGCTTGGCACAGTTGTCGATCAATATTAGGTAACAGAAAATCATCTTTGGGTATTGCTCTGTTTAAGTCCCGATAGTTGACACATACTTTGACTTTCCCATACTTCTTTGGAACTGGCACGACGTTAGCAAACCAGGTTGGATATTCAACCACTCTGAGAACCTTAGCTTTGATCTGCTTGGTGATTTCTTCTTTGAGTTTCAAACTCATATCTGGCTTGAACTTTCTGAGCTTCTGCTTTACCGGCAGACACCTTGGCTTGGTAGGTAATTTATGAGCCACTATAGATGTGCTCAAACCAGTCATATCATCATAAGACCATGCGAAAATATCCTCATATTCTTTCAGGAAATTGGTGTATTCTTCCTTTTCTGATGGTGACAAGTGAATGCTTATGTGGGTTTCCTAGACGGTTTCAGAATATCCCAAGTTGACTATCTCGGTTTTGTCCAGATTAGACTTAGGCTTGTTCTCAAAATTTTCCACTTCTCTGACAATTACCTTAGGTATTATATCCTCTTCTTTTATTTCTTCTGAGTCAACTATCCTTATGTCGCGTTGTCTCATTACATGTCACAGTTGTTGGTTCATCGGGGTAAGTAATAATAACGATGTAGAGAGAAAAAACATAAAGGATAATAATAAATAATAAAATAGCAAACCATTGATAAGTACAAAAATGTCAAAAAAAAGTGATTTTTTAACGATTCAACCAATTATTTCAAAGCAAAATAACAAAGTACTGAAAAGTGTCTTAAAATGCTCATAAAAATTGTTTTCAAGGTAAGTGATGCTAACAGCCAAGCTACCCCGGAACTCGGTGGGCCCTTGATGGTGTGGCGGTCCAGTTCCTAAGAACAGCTCCCTTCTCCATTGTCTGGATAACGAGGCCTTCCTCCTCCTCCTCCTCAACTATTACGCTGCAATCGATATCTTCATCTTCAAAGAACAGATTCCTTAAACCCACTAGAATTTCATCTTCTTCAGATCCACACATCATATCGGCCTGATGGAAGGATTGACTCAAATGTGGTATCGGTTGCTCAAGGGGGTAATAAGAACCGCGCCATGATGGCGACCAATTCTGATATTCGTGCAAGGTATACTGATATCCAAGTTCGAAGGTTGTGTCGTGACGCTTTAGTTGTATTGTTTTGGTGATCCCTTGGTGATTCTTTCCAAGACCTTTGCCGGGTTCATACCCTGTCCATGAAAATATGCTTTCTATCTTACTACTCCACCATTTGTCTTTCTTAATTGTGTTGACGCGCTCAATGCGATGGTAAGTCTCTCTACCCAACTTCCTTCTATTCTCAACAACCAGAACAATCCGATTGGTGTAAATGGGGTTACTCCCGTCTCCATGAATGATTGCCTCATGATGGTTCCATTCGAACTTCACAGCCTGATGTATAGTGGAAGATACATCCCCAACGACGTATATCTAAGGTCGTCCCAACAACAGATTGTATGAGGCGGATATGTCGAGCACTTGGAATTCAACATCAAACCAAGTTGGGCCCATTTGCAAATAGAGGTTGGTCTCTCCGAAACCCATGGAATGCTTTCACATTCATAGTTCCTGCTCGTATTTCATGCAAATCTTTACCCAATATCTTCAAAGTAGTCAATGGACAGATTTGAGACTTGAACCCCCATCTATCAAAACTCTGGCAATGAATTTGTCTTCGCATTGTACTATGATATGCATCACCCTATTGTGACTCAACCCTTCCGGCGGCAATTCATCTTCATGGAAAGTGATCTTATGGCTTTCCAATACTTGTCCTACCATGTTGGCCATCTCTCCATTGGTAATGTTGTTGGGTACATAAGCCTCGTTCAACACTTTCATCAATGCATTCCTATGTGCTTCAGAATTTTGCAGTAGTGATAGAATAGATATCTGAGCAGGGGTTTTGTTCAGATGATCAACCACAGAATACTCTCTCACTTGCACCTTTCTCCAAATATCATCCGATCCAGTTTCAATGATAGGCTGTTTGGGAGAGGCTTCTTTACTTATTACTCCCAAATGCTCGGGCGTGTAAACCCTATCGGTTCTGGTCATACCTTGTGTTGCACCAGTTTCTTCCATTTTCCATTTTCCTTTCCTTCTCGCTTCTGTAGTATAGTCCCAGGGCACAACATTGGAATTAAAGGATGGTGTGGGTTCTACCGTTACGGTGAATGGTGTGGTTACTTCTACTTAACGGGGTTGGTGTGGCTGACGGCGTTGTTACTTCAACCTCGAATGGAGTTGGTGCGGCTACCTTAACTTAAATCGGCGACTGTATCTGTATCACAATAGGTGTGAGAGTGACTTTTGGTTTTTTAGGATCGTCGCCTTCTCGAATGAGCCCAATTGATCCTTCCAGATCCCATTCTTCATCAGTTTCTATCACATTTACCCCCTTGCCTCTGTGATCCGGGAGGGGATTGTTGAGGACATTAGGTGCAGTCTCCTTTGCCTGTATAACCTTGGTGTCAATTAATGTCTGGATCTTGTCCTTCAGAGTGCTACATTTATCAATAGTGTGACCCTTCATGCCCGAATGGTAGGCACATGTCTTGTTTGGATTGACCCACTGAGAGGAATTTTCCATTGCAACGGCGGGAATGAGAGTGACATAACCGGCAGGTTTCAATCCCTCAAACAACAGGCCGATGGGTTCGGCAATAGGAGTGTATTGTCTGGGCGGTCTGCGGTCGAAATTTGGCCGGGGTTATTGGTAATTTTGGCGGGCTGGTAGTGAGTGGCAATATGTTGGTTGAGTGTTGTAAGTATGGTAAGCGATGGAGGGTTGTTGATATCTGGGAGGTGAAGGATGATATATGGGTGGAGATGTTTGGTATGTGAGAGGAGACTTTGGACCTTGGGCTACCATCACATCCCCTACTTCCTTCTTTTTAGATATACCCCCTGACTGCAAGGCTTTGTTCGTAGCCGGTAGTGCCTCGAAACTTGTTACCATCCCGCTTTTAATTCCCTCTTCTATTATTTCTCCCAATTTGATGATGTCGGAAAATTTATGATTTTCAATAACCATCAACCTCTTAATATTGTGAATCCTGGGCTCGGACAAAGAACTTGTTCATTTGCTCTTCTTCCAGTGCCGACCTTACTTTTGCAGCTTCTGATCTCCACCGAGTAGCATACTCGAGGGAAGTTTCTATTGGCTTCTTCTTAAGATTCTGAATATAGAAGACGTCTGGTGCATTCTCTGTATTGAATTTGAACCGATCCATGTAATCTGACGCCATGCTTACCCAATTAATCCACTTCTTAGGATTTTGACTGATGTACCAGGATAGGGCGTCTCCAGTGAGGCTCCTCATGAATAGCTTCATGCGGATTCTTTCATATTTATCAACCCCTACGAGCTTGTCACAATACGTCCTCAGATGTACCTTTGGATCACTTGTCCCATCGAACATTTTGATTTTAAAAGGTTTGTAACCCTCTGGCAGTTCTACGTCCAGTTGAATGCACAAATCCTCATAGTTCAAACCTTCGATGCCTTTACCACCTTGAACACCTTGGATTCGACTTGTAAGCTTCATAAGTTCTTCCGCCATGTTCTTGATTAGCAGGTCTTTCTCGGTGGATTCTGGTGTATACAGGGTTTGTTGTGAAGTGTGGGGTAAGGTTTCAACGTATATGGGGTTACTTTGGTGGACTCCAGGGATTTGGGCGTAGTGGTGATCATTGGTCGAGATTTGGGGGTCAGGAGTAGGTTGCGATGCATTTTGAGGAGTGTGGTAGGTGGTAGTTTGTGGGTACTGGGTCGAATAATGATGATGCTGTGGAAGAGTTGGCATTGGTGGAGGGTTAGGATTTTGGGGAGGCGTCGTGTATTGATGAGGTGCAGGAGGATTTTGTGGGTGCTGGTTTTGTGTGTTTTGAGGAGGTGTTGGGTTTTGGGCATTTTGTTGGTTGATGTCGGGAACATTCAGGGTAAAGGAAAGGTTTGCCAAGTTACAGACCTGCTCAAATTCCCCTTGTAACTCCAGTATCTTTTGTTCTAACCGTAAAACCAAGTCATTCTACACCGGAGTACTCCGACCATCCGAAGTTTCGACATTCTTTGCATGTGCAGCGTTGTCTTTCCTGATACCACTCATATCGTCCATCTTAGCTTTTCCTTTGTTCTTAGGATCACTTGGAGGAGGAGGAGGTGGACGACCTCTAGATCTGGTATGATATGCCGATGATGCCAGTATGCACGAACCAACCTTAGGGGATGGGAATAAACAAAGAAAAAAAGAAAAACAAAAGGTATACAAGTCAGTAAGGAGTATTAAAAAGATATTTACGGTATTTAAACACGTATTGTAGAATTATAAATTCACGTCCTAATTTGGGGACTTCATTGTGCCCGAGGTAGGCCTAGCAACATATAGATTTGGAGAAAACTTGATGCCGATAATTGTGTTATTTCATTAATATGATAAATAGACCAAATCTCTATTAAAACGATAATAATTATGAAGAGTTCCTAGTCGCATTTGCCTTATTACAATAGAAATCAAAAACGGATCTAGAGAATAAGTAAAACATCATTCCTAATCTACTTGGTCCGGGCCTTCTCCAAGTTTGGCCTTCTTTTCCCCATCAATCAAATTCCCCATGTCGCGCATGTCTAGCACCAGATACGCCCTTGATATGTGTCCTCCTTCGTTGCCCTCTGCATACTGACAATCCGAGATTCTTTTTCTCATCTTTCCTTCAAGTTCCATCAAACCCTGCTCCAAATACTCCAACCTCTCTGTTGACTTAGTAGCGATTCCCCTCCATTCGTTGATTGCTTCCACGTCCACTTTATGTTGTTCCAAATGTCTGGCCTCATATTCAAAGACCCTTTTGCGCAACCTCCTGTATTTGACTTGTGCTTCAGCAGCGTCGTATATGACCATATTCCTCAAATCAACCCCTGGCTTGACCTCTCCCACTATGTCATCGACCAACCATGATGGTTAGAAGTACCGTGGCCGGCATGATACCGATCTGGCTCGATAGTATCTTTCTCCACAACAATCTTTTGATGCCACATGTGTTGTGCCTCGAACTTAAATTGAATGGCATTACCTTGGAAGTCTGCTTTGTAATGAACAATTTTGGAAACTCGTGGTATAACCTGTTTTCTTCCAGCTTGCCTCATGATTCTGACAGGAGCATAAAGATAGATTCCCCTCAATATGATTAGAATTAGATGAGGAACATCTCTCAACCTTATGATGAATTCACCGCTGGGGAACCACTCGAACATCCAATGTATCTTGCCATCAGTCATATTGCTAAAGAAATGTACCCAACTCACAGCGTTTCCCGATTGTGAAAAATTGTCTGGGATAAAAGTCATTCTCTTCGGATGGTGATAAGCTATGTGGTCATTGGTCTTCGCGGAAATTCTTGACGGTATTGTCCTCTCTGAAGGTGTTCCAATAACCATATTTGCAGCAACAAATTGTAACCCTCGAAATGCCTATATTCCTTTTTGCAACGTCTATGGCTCGATACATCTCGACCACGATCATTGGGACAATAGTGTAAGTTTGCCCCTCAATTCCTTCCATTAGGGTCTTAGTGACCATAGCTAGGCGAGTGTGGATCCTTTCTCCTTGTATTGGGAATACCAACATCCCTAGAAAGCAGATAATGAATACGAAAACCCGACGATGAGTCCAACCCAAAGAAGTGATGGCAAACTCATCGTGATAAAGGCGAATATGACTTGTTGTGCTCGTAAAGGAAATTGAATGGTATGTAAGATTATTCAGATAGACTAACTCATCATTTTTCCCGAAACCCATCATTTTAGGAAACCTCGAGAAGTGCGGTTTTTCGGTACCAACAAACCAGGGCTATCCCATGGGAGCCCAGCGAAGCCTCCTATTTTCTCTATAAGGGGAGTCATTTCTATATCACCAAAATGGAATACGGCTCTCTTCTCATCCCTAAACATGGCGGCAGCCTCAACTAACACATTGTTCAGCTGAATATCTAACAAGGAAGGCAAATTCCCGAGGACTCTTTTCACATGATTTTGGTGAGAGGTTTTCCCACCAATCTAGCAACAAAGGTGGGATATTCTAAACCATGCCGAACCTGGGGACTTCGTGCCTCATTTATGAAAAACAAATAAAGTTACCCATTTCCCCCCTCTGAATTTGACTATTTACACATTAATGATCAGCATATCGACACGTTTTCTCCAAATAATGCATAGATCGTGATTGTGTCCATTGGAACTATAGAAATCCCGACGGACTTTGGACAAGGCTTGTCTTAGAGGATTATTATGCGGACAACATTCTAACCCATACTAGGTTTGGACATGATGCATGCACAGTTAATATTAGAGTGGGGGTTTCTAGAAGAGTCTAGACCGGTACCCTCAAGTGGACAACTTGAGAGGGAAAGGCACGGAACTATCGACTGCACCGCTGATCGACTAGTTTTACCGCAAATAAGCCTTTCCAAATTTAAAGGGTGATTCAGGAAGAATGTAGACACTCATCAAGCAACGCTATGGTATTAATTACGCACGAGTGGAATATGATGTGGAGCATGCTTTATGCAAAAACAACACGTTGTCAAGTATTTTGCTTGATGGAGACTGTAAATGCAGTATTAAATGAAACGTAAAGACATAAAAAGAAAACAAGGAAGAAGTTAGTTCGCGCAATGTGAAAAAATTGTAATAAAGCAAGCAAGGGGTAGAGGTAGGGAGAGACATGATGTAGAAAATTTAAAAATGATTTGGAGCAAGTGATCATGACTAGAAAATAAAGGAAAACGCACATTGTAACCAAATTAAGCAAAGATTTGCATATTAATACAAATTCAAATAAAGGGAAAATAGGGGAAAGGGTGTGCATGTAGCCATAAAAAGGGAAAGTGGTAGCGGGATATTCATGATAAAGAACAAGGAAACACTTTCATCAAAGAAGACTAATTCATACAAATCAAATTCGTTATGGTAAGAGCCTAAAAAAATCCCCAGCAGAGTCGCAATGTTGTCGCGCCCTTTTTTCTCGCAAAATTGGGTTTTTACACGTGACAACTCTTTTCAGGAAGGTTTTAAAAGAGAGAGTCACCACCTAACGGGTTTGAGGTGCGTTAAGGAACCTATTTGCAAATAACTCTGGTTTAACCAGTTTGCGTCACCAAAGATCGGGTAAGGGCTCAAATTACCTCGAGGAGAAGGTGTTAGGTATTCCTTGAGGTCCACAATTGTGGGTCCCTGCCGAACTCGAATTATATGAATTAGTCACAAAAAAAAGGGAAAGAAATTGGGCAATCATTATCAAAAGTCTACCAATAAACAAAAATAATTTATCTCAAGACAAGATTGGGGTCCTAAGTTTTTTAGCCTAAAGGATCACCCCGTGCAATATAAATAATACTTCATAACTCCCTCGAGATGGGGTGTTACTCGTATTATTCAGCGGGCACAGACTATCATCTCCTGCTACCCGATTACTATCTTTAAGTTGTCACCTAAGGCCCACTAGTTGATTCTAAGTCGTGCCTTATGCGTGAACTACCGGTACCATGCCTATGGTCCAGGAGGCGTTTGGACCTCTATTTTGGGTGGTTCTAGACATAAATTAGGTTGCTCAAAATGATAAAACTAGGAGACATACAAAACAAGTTGGACTTCATATAAAGGCAATTAAGGGCTCAAGTTAGACTCCACACTTAGATAACAATTGCACGCAAACAAATTAGGCGTTTGACAGTTTCAGAATTGAGACGAGTTAAAGTCAATAAGCCCTATAGACATGACTTCTATGTGACCTCGAAAGTCAAACGTGCAGGCAGTTTCATATGCAAGGTGCGACCTTATAAGCGTGATTTATGAATAATAATATATTTTAGGGAATCTGGTATTGCGTACTAAAATTACAGATTATAAGTGTTTAAACCTATAAACATGTTATCTAGATGCAGTAGTTGGCAGTGATAACCACGGAAAATATTCAGAATTACTCAGCTTGATCCTATAGGCATGCTTTCTAATAGTGGCAACGAAACAATGTTCAATACTAATACTTAAAAGCGAGTGGGATTACCCTATAGGCAGAATTTCTATAATTAGCGATTGCAGCTGGTTTTAGCTCCTATAGGCATGTCTCCTAAGTGACCAATTATAATAACAACACCTTAACCAATTAAAACCCTATAGGCATGATTTCTAAAATGCAGATTTGTAGAACATAAGCTAACATGACCCCATGGTCATAGTGTCTAATGGATATGTCGTATTACAAATTGAAACATTTGTCACTTTATTTCCTATATGCATGATATCTAACAAACATGTAGAAGCAGAATATGTTAAAGGAATTAAACACCTATAGGCAGGTTATCTAACACACACAGTAGCAGAACATGTTCGAGCAAATTAACACCTATAGGCAGGTTATCTAACACACACAGTAGCAGAACATGTTCGAGCAAATTAACACCTATAGGCAGGATTTCTACCCGTTTCATGCAAATATTAAAATAAACCTATTTTCTCGAGTTTACTAACACCTCAATTGTTATTAAAACATTATTAAAGACCTAATGAGTGAAATAAATTATAGAGTTACAAAATAGCTATAGTGGGCCTAAGGCAGGCCCAAATTATACCCAACCATGGCAAGGCCTTCAGTCTCATATCTAACAGGCTTCACCACAGCCTAGAAGTCATAGCCAATCAAACCCAGAAAAACAATCTTCATTTTACACAAGATGGCCAAAACCCAGTAGCCATAATTTGATCAAAAGTCCCAGGAGAATAACCATTTCCACAAACCAACTGGTTTATCCAGTAGGTGAAAAATGGGGCAAAGTTGAGCAATTAGGGAAAAGTGGCAAAAAACCTTGGACCCTAGTGTGTCAGAGTTCCCAAGGGCTTCAAGGACGCATGGCATTGCTCACAGTAGGGAGGTTGATGGAGGAGACTTAGGGGGAGGCCTTGGCTTTCAGCTGGCCCAGAATTAGAAATAATCAATAAAAATAGTAATAAGGTAATAGGTTTGAAAAGCATTTGCAAACACTATAAGATAATCACATAATGAACTCAAGAATCAAAGTAACACATTGGGCAGGGTGACATATGCTAAAAGCCAAAGAGCCTAGGATTGCAAAGTTAACAGGCAAGGGCATTAGGCTAGTAAAACCAAGTAATGCAACCAGTTTAGGACTTAAAAGACCAGATTATACCAAACTCAAGATTAAAAAGTATAATAAAAATGGGATCAGGTATCATAGAGGGCATTAGTCAAAGAGGAATAGTTTTAAGAGATCACAAGTTATTAGAGGTACAGAATTGTCATGGCAAGAACACATAGAGTGGTAACAATAGTCATATGAGCATACTACATTTAGAGTAAAGGTCTTAAACAAGTTGGGGAAGGCTAATAACAACAATTAACCACTGGAAGTAATTAGGCAGAGATCAAGGATTAAACCATGTAATCAAAGCTCAACATTCGAGTTGTCAGCAACATTAAATTAAACATGCTTCATTCTGTCCAAATTAACTAAGTTAGGTACAAAGACATTATTAAGCTAGCAATTATAGGCAGAATTAAACAGGAAAAAGAGGCAAGAGAACATATTAGGTCATGCAATTCAAAGAACATGCTAATTAGAACATAATGAACATTGTGAAAGTGAGAAAATAACCAGTGATTGTTGAATAAACAAGAAAAGAACGACAGTAAGGACCCAGAGTCTCGAATGTGTCAAGTTCCCAAGGATTTCAAGAACCCAGGGCAGTGCTCACACCCAAGAGAGGTCGAGAAGAATAGAAATCCGGTGGCCTTGGCTTTCAGCCGGCCAAGAGCCAAACAGAACATAGTAGTAAGCAAATACATAGTGGAAACCTCAGTTTTAGTGGAAAAATTGCGATTCAAATTTCGTCCCAAAAAAAGTGGAAGGGGAATGGGTTTATATAGTGGTAAAATCAGTATGTAAGTAAGGAAATACTAACAATCAGACCATAAAAAGTAAAGAATAACACATAAATCAATTAAAAAATTAAATTAGGAGAATAAGCCGGTAAACCCTAATTTTTTAGGAAAAAATAAATATTACCAGAATATACACAAAAAAATAGCATAGGACGAATATAAACACAAATAATACTAAAAATCAGAGAATCGAACCAATTTCGATTCGATTTAAAGAGATCTAAAAACCCTAGTTTTAGGGTAAGTAAGAATCAACAGAAAATACACATAGATTCGTACCCACAATAGAACAAAGGATGAATATAGACGTAATAGCAGAAAGGTCAAGGATTTGAACTTATTTTGGTTCGATCTTGATGATATCTGCTTGCCATGTTAAGGCAAGCAGTGTAGGAGAGTAACCAGTACCAGGGGGAGGCCATATATGGCAAAGAATAACCATGGAATCCCATATTGGGTGGCTTAGGAGAGATTTTAGGGGGCGGGGGCTAGGGTTATTAGGAGTAATAAAGGAGGTGAGGATATGAGGGTGGCGTACGGGTGAGAATGAGGTTAGGGTTAGGGGGTTTGGGTAGTTAAAGAGGGTGGTTTGATACGGGCCATTGATCTTAGAGATCAACGACCACAATTAAAAGGGGAGTTGGGTCGGGTTATTAGGAATGGGTCGCGACCAGGTTAGGGGCTGGGTTAATTTGGTTTGGGCTGGGGGTTATTTGGGCTAGTGTATTAGGTTTTGGGCCAATGTTTGGCCTGAAAAATAGGTTTAGGAATGGGCTAGTTTTTAAATACCTAATATTTAATAAAAATAATTTATAAAAGTAATTAATAAATAAAAAAATATTATTTGTGCACTAAAATGATTAAAAATAATTACTTAACATTATAAAATTATAAAAAGTTATTATTTGCATAAATAATGCAATTATACATGAATATGGGCTATTGTTGATACCCAATTTTTCTCTCATATTTCTCAAATATATATGTACTTTCAAAATAGTTCATATGCATCATTATTCGATTTAAAGCATATACAAGTATTTCTCATAATTTGTCATAATTTTTAAACGCTTTAAATCAACTTATTTCTGTATTTTATTATATAAATATCTATTAATTACCATACAAATTATTTTTATGATGATTTTATCATCTAAACTTATCATTTACACCCATATTAGGTTTTAAATATTTCATTTCATTTGTTATAATTACATTTGTATTTTTAAGGCTAAATTGCACATTTTGCAATAATAGCCCATGTGTACTTATAATTACATTATTTATGCAAAAAATAACCTTTTGTATTTTTATAATGTTAAAAAATTGTTTTTAATCATTTGCATGCACAATTAATATTTTTTTTATTTATCTATTATTTTTATAAATTATTTAATTATTAAAATTGGGTATCTAAAATCTGGCCCTAATTCTACAATTAATTTCGAACTGAAACTTCCCAATTACCCCAAGACCAATACCCTTACCCATTCAATTAAAACCGACCCAGCCCCGCTTAAATCCCAGTTTCCTTATATCCCCATCTCCCAAACCCTAACCCCATTTCCCCTAATCCGCCGCCTCTCTACTCCCCTACTCTGAAGAACCCTAGCCCACAGCCTCTCCAAAATCCTCCCCCAATCCTGCTCCTAATGAGTTTTTCTTCCCATTTACCTACGATTTTGACATATTTCCTTTATTTTTTGATTCTTTACGATATTACTTAGTTCTTGCCTAAACATGGCAAGTACCCCACTTTGATTCTGTCCTAATCGATCTTCATCTCTTGAATCTAGAATAAACTAAGTCCACACACGTTATTTTGTTCCTTGTGAGCCTGATTTGTTCGTATCTTGCTAATTCGTACTTAACCCTAAGGTCAGGGTTTACAGATTCTCTTTTGATTCGAACGAAAACTGGTTCAAGCTTTGATTTTGAGTACTATCTTGTCTATATTGATTCTCTTCAGATCCTTTTTAATCGAACCAAATCTGGTTCGATTTTGTGTTCTCTTTTGAATAATTTCCTGTCTATGTTCATTTTATGCAATATGAGATTCTTTGCCTTTATTTTCTGCCAATTTTGTGTAATTTTTACCTAAAACTAGGGTTTCAAATTTTTCTTCCTTATTGATTTAAGTGCTTGCCTTTTTTGTGTTGAATTAATTATTTCCATGTTTATCTGTTCAGTTCTTACACTATTTAAACCCCTCCCCACTCCCCTTTGATTAAGTTTGAAGTTCGAAAAATTCCTTAGGAACACTACAAAAACTAAGGCTTTTTGCTTTTCATTCTTGAATAAAAACTTGTTTTGTTTTCTGATTCCTGGCCGGCTGAAATCCAAGGACAGAAATTGCTAAGTTTCTACTTTGTTTAGTGATATTCACAATATCGTTGGATTTCCTTCTTCCTTACTTCATCTTAACTGGTGAATTATTAGACCTTTGTCGTTTCATTCTGATTTCTGTTGATGTGTTACTTCAATTAGACTATATTATGCTATTACATTTTGTAGTTTGAGACATGCTTAAATCTACTTTGAGCCGGTTAATTCGATCTTCCTTAACCCATATGTCACTAATAGTAATCTCTTGAAGTTTAAGTTTGTTATTTGAACATGTTCTCATATATCCTGCTATAGAATAACTAACTATGTAATGTATGCATTAATAGAATTACAAGTCCGTTTGTTGACTCTACTATAATGTGACCTGTTTGATCTTGTTTTAATCATAGTTTGACACCTCTAATAATTTCCCTAATTAGTTTTTAGCCTGTCATGATCTATTGCTAATTGGTTTCTTCCTATGACACTAGTTTCTGCACTTAGCCTAATCAGGATCCTCTGTTATCACTATAAATCTGTCTTATGACTTGCCTTGTTAGCATGTGATTGGGTTTATTTCCTGAAACTTGACTACCATGTTAGCATGTGATTGAGTTTATTTCCTGAAACTTGACTAAGTCTGCCTAAGTTCAAGCATGTCTATTTTTTGTTTGTATATGTGATTTTGTCCTTTAGTGGATCCCCTAATCCCATTCTACTCCCCTGGTCCTTCTGAATTCTTATTCCTAGCCGGCTGAAAGCCAAGGCTACTTAGGTTCCGTCCTTTGACCTCCCTAGTGTGAGAACTGCTCAGGGTTCGTGTGAGACCCTTGTGAACTCTGACACACTAGGACATGGTCCCTAGTCTTTCCCTGAATTGTTTCTTATCAACCTCCCTAGTGTGAACACTGCCCTAGATTCTTGAAGCCCTTGGGAATTCTGACACACTAGGGTCCTGGGTTCTGTATGCTCAACCTTGATATATGTCCAATGGGTGAATCTCTCAACAACTGGTTATTTTGTATTTATGAGCATGAGATTGTGATTTGAAGGCTTGGCCTGTCCAGGTGTATTTGGGCCTGCTATAGGCTCCCTATAGCTATATCTATTCTGTAATTTACTACATTTAATTCTGGTCTGTAATAATTATTTGTAATAACAATTCTGGGTGTTAGTGAAATGGGGAAGGGGTTCTTATTTTACATTTGCAATAAAGTTGGGCAGAAATCCTGCCTATAGGTTCGATATTGTGTTGTTAAATGTTGTATGTTAGAAATCATACCTATAGGTACCTTATTGTGTTTAGTCATCACATGCTAGTAGCCATGCCCATAGGTTCAATGCTTGGTTCAATGATATTCTATTTTTTCTTGTTAGAGACCATGCCTATAGGAAATGGTATGATTCAATATATGTGCAAAATCTTGTTTTATACTGTTATGTTCATGATTTATAGAAATCATATCTATAGGATCTAAAATTGGATTAATTGTATAAAGCATGCCTATAGGTTTAAATCAATTTAATTATCATTTCCGCTCGTTTATTCATAAGTTTCCAAACACTGTGTTGTTACCCTCACTAGAAAGCATGCCTATAGGATTAAAACAAGTAATTCTGGATATCTTTCTGTGATTGCCACTGTATTATCGCATAAAACGCCTAGATATCATGCGAGTAAGCTTAATATCATTATGCTAAAAAATAGTAGGCAAACTTATATAGGTTTTGGAAATCGCACTAAGAAACTGGTTTTGTGTATGACTGTCTGCTCATTCATTTAATATCACATAGATATTTTGCCTATAGGATTCTACTATTGATTAATTAAAATATGTCAAAATGTTAACCAGTTTGGCGTGAAATTGATGTCTAAATGCGGAGGCTAACTTGAGCCTATACTTGCTTCTATTTGAAAGTCCTAAACTGTTTTTGTATGTCGCTTAGTATTTTCTTTTTTGAGCAGCCTATGTTAAGGTCTAGAACCACCCTGAAATAGAGGTCCAAATGCCTTCTGGACCATAGGCATGGGACGAGTAGTGCACGCATAGGGTACGACTTAGAATTGACTAGAGCACTTTAGGTAAACAACTTAAAGATAGTAATCAGGTAGCAGGAGATGATAGTATGTGCCCGCTGAATAATATTAGTAACACCCCATCTTGAGGGAGTTACGAAGTATTATTTATGTTGCACGGGGTGATCCTTTAAGCTAAAAAACTTAGGACCCCCATTTCTGTTTAAAGTAATTCTTTTATTTGTCCAAGTGTTTCTTTTCTCTTAGACTAATTCATATAATTCGAGTTTGGCTGGGACGCACCGTTGTGGACCTCAAGGAGTGCCTAACACCTTCTCCTCAAGGTAATTCATATAACCCGATCTTTGGTGACGCAAACTAGTAATCCCGAGTTATTTGCAAATAGGTTCTCTAACACACCTTAATCCGTTAGGTGGCGACTCTCTCTTTTAATACCTTTTTTTTTTAAAAAGAGTTGTCACGTGTGGAAACCCGATTTCGCGAGAAAAAGGGGCGCGACAGCTATTATTACAAAAATGTGCAATTAGCCCTAAAATGCGAACGTAATTATAAAAAAAATGCACTGAAAAATATTTAAAATATCATGTTGGTGTAAATGATAAGTTTAGATGATTAAATCATTATAAAAATAATTTGAAGGATAATTACTGGATATTTATATAATAAAAATGCAGAAATAAATTGATTTAAAGCCTTTAAAAATTATGAAAAATTATGAAAATGCTTGTATAGGCTTATAAGCTGAATGATGATGCATATATATATATATATATATATATATATATATATATGTGTGTGTGTGTGTGTGTGTGTGTGTGTGTGTGTGTTTTTAAAAATATGAGGGAAAAAATGGGTATCAACAGATGTACTACAACTGTCTGCATCACTACCATTTCTTGGAAATGAAATCCTCTTCCTCTGCTTGGCCGCAAACTTTTGCCATCTCCAGGCCATCAGTTTCTTAGTACTGATCATTGTCTTTCTTTTCATTTTTTTCCCTTGAAAGTTTGGAAGCAAGAAAGTACACTAGAAAATTAGAACCTTTTTATCGCTAAATAAATTGTTAAGTAGTTAGTCATGTATAGCGTCCTACATCGGGAAGTAGGTACCTATTATTATATAATCATTGTATATAAATAGGGTTTTAAAACACTTTAATCAATAATAATATTTTTTCTCTGTGCATTCTCACATGGTATCAAAGCATTAGTGAGAAACTTATCGCTATGCATCATTTCAGCGACTTCCGAGAAGAAACACCTCGTCGTCGTGCAATTCTTCGGTGACTTAAGAGTCTGTCCGTAACAAAATCACTTTCCATTGGTGTTGTGCAAAAACCAACACCACCACAAGGTCCCCAAGTCTTCCGCGACCAAACCCCACCAAATATCTTCAGCAACCGACACCTCACGCGCCCTCACGCGCGGATCGAAAGTCAGATTTTCCGGCGAGTTCTTCCCCACGTGCTGGCGCGTGTGGCCTTTTCCCTAGCAGATTTCAATTTTTTTTCTTTCAGACAGCTTGTTTGCGTGGCCATTCCGAGCCTACCCATGACTTTTATTTTCATTCCGATCACTTTGAGATTTTTCCGGCAACTACACGGACTTTACAATAGCTACACTTATTTTTCCGACAAGCTTATTTTGGAAAGATTATTCAGGAGGTTATTCGGAGTCTTGTCATTTAAGTTTCATCAAATTCCGACGACCTTTTTACTTTTTCGGCGTGAACAATGATTTTTTCAGTGTGAACAGTGATTCCCAGAAAATTTCTGCTTTTTCCAGCACAATATTATAATGGCATTCGTATCAAAAGCCTTTAACTCACAATCTGTTGGATCCAATTCATTGAATCCAATCCAGATGGTTTCTTTAACGGATTATATTGAGTTTTTTCAGTACAAAGCATGTAAACAGACATATTAAGGGATATCTTTCGTTGTTCAAACAGATAGTAGCGTGACTTGTGTCTCCCAATCTTCAACCTCTGAGTCTTGGGTCATTGATTCAGGTGCATCTGATCATATTTCTGGTAACAAATCTCGTTTCACTAGTATTTTGTATTCTCAATCTCTTCCAACAGTCATAATGGCCAATGAATCTCAAACCATGGAAACTCCAATAGGTCAAGCAATCCCAATTCATTCCTTACCTTTAGATTCAGTCCTTTATGTTCTCAATAGTCCTTTTAATCTCATAGTCGTTGGTCGCTTAGCCAAATTACTTAAATGCGCTGTTTTATTTCTTGATGACCTTGTTTTTATATAGGAACGCAGTACGGACCAAGCGTGAATCTGATGGACTTTATTACCTTATCCATGCAAAATCACATGAACTCACATCTTGTCTTCCTTCAATAACTTGTCGTGTTACCGATTCACCTTATTTATTATATAAACGATTGGGACATCCCAGTTTGTCAAAACTTCAGAAAATGGTACCTGGTTTATCTCACTTGTCCACTCTAAAGTGTGAGTCATGTCAGCTTGGTAAGCATACCCGCTCCATTTCCCTCGGCATCTTGATAATCGAGCAGAGTCACCTTCTACTTTAGTCCATTCAGATGTTTGGGGTCCTAGTCGGGTCAGTTCTACCTTGGGATTCCGTTACTTTTTCAGTTTTATTGATGATTATTCTAGGTGCACTTGGATATTTTTGATGAAAAATCGGTATGAGTTGTTTTTTTTTTCCAAACCTTCCTTGCTGAAATTCAAAATCAATTTGGGGTTTATACCCGCACATTTCGTAGTGATAATGCCCTAGAGTGTTTGTCTTCCTCATTTCAGCAGTTTATGAACTCTCATGGGATTATTCATCAAACATCTTGTCCGTACACATCTTAACAAAATGGGGTAGCTGAAAGAAAGAATAGACATCTTATTGAAATTGCTCGTACCCTACTCATACAATCTCATGTTCCGTTGCGCTTTTGGGGGGATACAGTTCTTACATCTTTCTATCTTATTATTCGTATGCCATATTCAGCTATCCAGAATCAAGTTCCATTCTCTGTCCTATTTCCCCACTTACCTTTGTTCTCTCTTCCACCCAGTGTCTTTGGAAGCACGTGTTTTTCTTACATCTCGCTATCTTATTAATTGTATGCCATATTCAGCTATCCAGAATCAAGTTCCATTCTCTGTCCTGTTTCCCCACTTACCTTTGTTCTCTCTTCCACCCAGTGTTTTTGGAAGCACGTGTTTTGTTCATAACTTACTCCTGGAAAAGATAAGTTAGCTCCTCGTTCTCTTAAGTGTGTACTTCTGGGTTACTCGAGAACGCAAAAGGGGTATCAATGCTATTTTCCTGACCTTCAGGGGTACCTTATGTCTGCTAATGTTACATTCTTTAAAATCCAATAATACTTCATAGGTCCAGGTAATCACTTAGATATTTATGAGGTGTTACCAGTTTCATCTTTTGGAGATTCAGTCACTATCTCCCTTTCATCTTCCTCTACAACTCTAGCTCCACCACCTACTGCTCCAGTTGCAGTTCCACCACCCATAGCTCCAGTTCCACCACCTACTGCTCCAATTGCAGCTCCACCACCTATAGCTCCAGTTCCACCACCTATAGCTCCAGTTCCACCACCTAGTCCAGTTCAACCTTCTGCAACTCCACCACTCTTGACTTATCATCGCTGTCCACATCCAGCATCAGTCCCAGGTGATTCACGTCCTACATCAGATTCTGCACCTACTGCAGACTTGTCTCCTCTTAGTCAACCAATTGCACTCTGCAAAGGTGTACGATCCACACTTAATCCTAATCCCCATTATGTTGATTTAAGTTATCATCGTCTGTCATCACCTCATTATGTTTTTATATCATCTTTGTCCACTATTTCTATCCTTAAGTCTACAGGTGAGGCACTATCTCATCCAGGAGGGCGACATGCTATGATTGAGGATATGTCTGCTTTACATGCGAGTGGAACCTGAGAGCTTGTTCCTCTTCCTTCAGGTAAGTCTATTGTTGGTTGTCATTGGGTCTATGCAGTCAAAGTCATCCCGGATGGCCAGGTTGATCAGCTTAAGGCTCGTCTTGTTTCAAAAGGATACACTCAGATTTTTAGGTTTGATTACAGTGATACTTTCTCTCCCGTGGCTAAAGTAGAATTTGTTCGTCTCTTTTTGTCCATGGTTGTTGTACGTCATTGGCCTCTTTATCAGTTAGACATTAAGAATGCTTTTCTCTACGGTGATCTTGAGGAAGAAGTTTATATGGAGCAACCACCTGGCTTTGTTGCTCAGGGGGAGTCTAATGGTCGTGTATGCCGATTGCACATGTCACTATATGGTTTAAAACAGTCGCCTCGAGCTTGGTTTGGTAATTTTAGAACAATTATTCAGGAGTTTGGCATGACTCGTAGTGAAGTTGATCGCTCTGTGTTTTATCGGCATTCTGCTCCTAATTTGTGTATTTATTTGGTGGTTTATGTTGATAATATTGTTATTACTAACAATGATCAGGATGGTATTACTAATCTGAAGCAGCATCTCTTTCAGCACTTCCAGACTAAGGATCTGGGCAGATTTAAGTAATTTCTAGGTATTGAGGTCGCTCAGTCTAGCTCATGTATTGTTATTTCACAACGGAAGTATGCCTTATACATTCTGAGAAAACTGGAATGATGGGCTGTAGACATGTTGACACTCCTATAGATCCGAATGCTACGCTTTTTCCTGGACAAGGAGAGCCTCTTAGAGATCCTACGAGATATAGGAGGTTGGTTGGCAAATTGAATTACCTCACAATGACTAGACCTGACATTTCTTTTCCGGTGAGTGTTGTAAGTCAGTTTGTGGATTCTCCCTGTGATAGTCATTGGGATGCATTTGTTTGCATTCTTCGGTATATAAAGTCAACTCCAGGCAAAGGGTTACTATTCGAGGATCGAGGCCACAAGCAGATTGTTGGATACACAAATGCTGATTGTGCAAGATCACCTTATAATAGACGTTTGGCACCTGGATATTGTGTTCTAGTAGGAGGTAATTTGGTCTCTTGGAAGAGCAAGAAACGAAATGTAGTTGCTCGATATAGCGCCGAAGACAAATATTGGGCCATGGCTATGGCAACGTGTGAGCTAGTTTGGGTCAAGCAGTTGCTTAAGGAGTTGAAGTTCTGAGAAATCAACAAGATGGAACTAGTGTGTGATAATCAAGATACTCTTCATATTGCGTCAAATCTGGTGTTCCATGAGGGACTAAACACATTGAGATCGACTGTCATTTTGTCAGAGAAAAGATACTCTCAGGAGATATTATTACAAAGTCTGTAAAGTCGAATGATCAGCTAGTAGATATTTTCACTAAGTCTCTTACTGTTTCTCGTATTAGTTACATCCGTAACAAGTTCGGTACATATAATTTATATGCACCGGCTTGAGGGGGAGTTTTAAGTAGTTAGTCATGTATGGTGTCCCACATCGGAAAATAGATACCTATTATTATATAATCACTGCATATAAATAGGGTTGTATAACACTTTAATAAATAATACTCCCTCCGTTTCAATTTATGTAAACCCATTCGGCTGGGTACATAGTTTAAGAAAAGAGAGAAGACTTTTGAACTTGTGGTGTAAAATGAAGTACATATATTTTGTGTGGCTATAAATTATTGCACAAAGGTAACATATTTTCAATTAGGGAAAGGGGTCATTCTTTTTGGCACAGACTAAAAAGGAAATAGGTTCACATAAATTGAAATAGAGAGAGTAATATTTTTCTCCCATGCATTCTCACATAATAATGCTTGTATCTGATGATGAAAAAGGTTAATTGAAGGGAGTGTTATTTATACAATAGGCCGTAGATAGGCTTTGAGTTGGAGATTAAGTATTGCTACTAACAACCAAAGGCAAAGCCATGTGCTGATGCCTGTTGGCCATGTTAATCTGGGGCCTTAAGTTTGTGAAGCTAGTCCGTAGGATAAAATATGATGAGTTTCTTCTTTTGTTTACTTGATTGACAACCAATTAGGCATGTGAGTTATGATATCAGCTCATACTTGGTACTTTCACCAAGGCCAATAATTTGAAACCATTAAATGAACAATTGCAGGTTAGAAGAGTTTGGATTTGATCATCCAATGGGTGGTCCCACAATACCTATCAAAGATAATGTGTCTCACTTCCCGCTTGAGGAGATCATGAGTAGGGTGGTGGTGCAAATTCTTCTGCCTTGAAATTTTGAGATGAGAAAGAGGAGATTGTAGAGTTCATTGTATAATTCAGAATGGAATATTTCTGATGTAAATTTGTGAGTAGCAGAAGTTCTAAATGGCTATTCCTTCACAAAATGCTTACTGCCCAAAACTGTCATAACAACTAACTTTAGCATATCAGATTCAGCAAAGCTCAATGGCAGATTATTATACAAGCATAAAACATCACTGTAAACATCAGTTCGAGGATTAACAGAATGTTTTGAAAACCTTTACACGATTGAGATAACACATGTAATAAAAAGGTGAACAGTCAGCTTATTAATTGCTTTAACATGACCCGAGAAAGTATTTCTATTTGATTTGTCATAAATCAAATAAAATATTATGTTCATTACTATGAAACTACACGTACCGATGTAGAGAGACATTCCGAGGTTAAGTGATGTTAGGCTAAAAATTCGTATTTTTGCATGTAATTTGTCTTGCATTATACCTCAATCTTGTTAATTTTGGTGTAAATATTTATGACTCGAGCTTAATAATGGTGTTTATATGTGTAGAAGTGAATTTAAAGTGATTTGAAAAGTTTGCATGCAAAGTGAAGTAAAAACAGAAGAATTTGGAGGGAGTATGATTTTGGTGCGCAAACCAAAACGCAAATTTCGTCCTAATTCGGCTAGGACTTGTTAGTTTCGACCTACACACCCCCAACATGTATAAAATAGGTTCTAAACCTATTTCTTACAGGGGAGAGACATTATTGGAGAGGAAAAATACTACAGGAACACTTGAAAGCAAGGAATCACAAGAGATTTCTCTCTGTTCTTCATTAATTTGTATTTTAATGCTTTCGGTTATTAACATGATTGTTAGCATGATTATGAATAGCTAATTTCTCATCTAGGATTTTGATGGAACTTTTTGTAGGATAAATTCTTGTTGTGTTTTTATATAATTGAGCCGTTAGATTTCTTTACTTGTTCAACTACATGTTTGTTGTTATTAATTGAATGACCATCAATTGACTGTGCCTATGTAGTGTGTATTGCTCGAGATAGAGTATGCATTTAGGTAGTTGTTGAACAACTTCACTCCTAGCGTATGTGAGAGATCAATATGGAGGGTTTAAAGGCGGGATTAGAAATAACGAAACCTTGGTGCAATCATAGTGAGCGTTGAATTAGTGCCAGTTAGTGTAGTTCGAGAGAATATGTCTATTAAAAGAACCCGAAGTACTCACGATTGTTAGAGAATAATTAGGCGAATTATATAAGACGTAGCGGGAAGGATTCCGACAATTGAGAAAGTCATAACTCTAGGCTTCCTTAATCTTTTCTCCAATCCTTAGTACCATTAGTAGATAAATCTACTACTTCAATTAGTTAGTTAATTAGTTAGAGATAAAATCTCAATCTTTATAACTTCAGAATTTGTTCAAACTTGTGTTCTCAGTGATAGTGAACAATTGTAGCTAAACCTTAGTTCTCTGTGGGATTCGACTCCGGACTCTTAGACCGGATTATATTTGCAGCGACCACTTATCCTTTTTAGGAATAGAGTAGGGCGTGATCATTAAGCTAAAAATTGTGAGATAAAATCCTTCATTACGGGAGCAAATAATAATTACTTAAGGTAGTGAGGTTAACTCGACTTCTACGATACTAAGAAGTTAAGTTGATCAACTAGTATAATTTTTATTCTATCAATATTAATATAGCACTCCCGGTTAAAGGTAACAATCTCACATTGTTTAAATTAAACTGTAAATCTAAATTAGGACTTTGAAATATGTTATACTTTGTTGTTTCATTACATTGTATAAAGTAAATATTTCTTTTTTTATATCAATGCTTTACATATTTTATGACTTTACTTAAATTTTGTCCTACTTTATAAACTGGTCTTGAACAGTACGAGCATCGTGGATAGGATATCTCCACATCTATTGCTTACGCTTTTGGTGAGACTCCACACTTTTAATCATGGAGAGATATTTGTAATATACTTATATATTAACGTGGTTTGTCTCCGTTGGCTATTTCATTCTGTATCAAAAAGAATCCATACATAATAAGTTATTTTTTGAGGTTGTAACTCTAATGATTACTCATATGGCATGCAATAATAAAATATTCTGACTTCTATGAATTTTTATTTATCAAAAAATTGTTGATTTAAAAGGTTGTATCCATGCATTGGTTATAATAATATAAAATGATTATGTTTTCAATAATACTTCTGCATGCATGTAAGAGGCATATAAGCGAGGATTCTTATATGAATTAGTTCGCTTGGATCGCATGAATTAGTTCTTTTCTTCCATTAACAATATCATGTAATATTTGAGATAACCTGCCTTTTGGTCAGATTATGTTGGCGTTTGGACATAAGATTTGTAAAATTCCAAAAAAAAAGTGATTTTTTTTTAAAGTGAAAATGATATTTGAAAATTAGAGTTATGCTTGGACATGAATATAATTTTGGGTTATTTTTAAAATTTTGCTAGTAATCTGAGTGAAAATTTTTCAAAAAATTCCAAAATGTATCTTAAAGTGAAAATTAAAAAAATTATGTCAACACGTTGATTTCGGAAAATTTTTCGAAAAAAAAGTGAAAAATTCCATATGTCCAAACGGGAAAATGAAAAAAAAAAAAAAAAAGCCCAAGTCGCTGAAGCGGGTCTTAGCACACAGGCGGTTTACCCGAACCCATAACCTTTTTCATCCCAAAACAAAATTCCTATCCAAGTAATCACCTCTTCTTTCCCCTCTTCGTCATTCCTTCCTCCTTCAATAAACCATCAGCCCAACAAAGAACAAATAATTTTCCTCTCTTTATATCATTCTTCTTCAATATTGGCAGAGTCTAATTTCACTCTCCTTCTATTGGGTATCTGAAAAAGGTTCGTACTTTAACCCAGTTTTCACCTTTTTCTTTTTCATTTGCTGAGTTTGTCTTTCGTTTTTATGTGAATTATTATTTGGGTTTACTTTGATTTATGAAAAGGTTGGATCTTTCTATTGAATATTGGTGAAGTTTTGTGGGGTTTTTATGGTATTGGTCGTGTCTTATTTTGTTGGGGGGAAGGATTGTAACTTTATTTAGAGGAAAAATTATGTTACGGTATGTAATACCTTTTGACTGTTGTTTTTGGAAGTGTCTAGGTCCTTGTTGGAAGTAATGAAAATTGTGCAATTTGAATACCCGTAGTTGGTATTATGGACACTTACTTTTGTTATGCTATGTAATATAAGGAGTGTTCTATGGTAGAAGATTGAGTTTGTTCTTGACATACTATGTGGGTGAACCCCAGGAAAGTTTCGGTACAATCTTGAGCTTTATGGATGCTAAACCTATTTACCTCAATATTGTGTCTTATAGTTGGCATTTGGTATTGGTATGCTCTATATTAACTAGTTTTTACTGTATTTTGAAGAATTTTCTGGAAAAAAGCGCCATGTCAGACCTTTTTTGTTTTGTTTTGTTTTGTTTACTTTACACGAGCCTGTTCCCACTTGTGAGGATTCACTATCTTTGCTGTTGTTGCTGCTGTTCTTGTTGTACACGAGTACGTCAAGGCAGATGAAAAGTTATGCAACAGAAGCTTAAGCTGTCAGCGCCTGAAAATAATACTTGAGTAAATATCAGTTTGAAACAGGAAGTAAAACCTTAAAACCAACAAAATCCTAGACCCAAAATTACTTACAAGGGGAATTATAGACACCACTTGGTAAAATCCAGTGTAAGCTGAACTAGTTAACGTAGTAGACTCTATGCTTATGTAGGAGCCATTATGACCCTCCTTTTAAGAAGGAATACTTCAGTGTTTTCTATTTGGTTGTCAACAGAATGCTTGTGGCATCTGATATGAGAGTCTGTTGTATTTACATTTTTATAAGATTATTGCCTAATACTTTCAGTTTAGTTTGTTATTTTAGTTTGACTTTACTGCTATTTTTGAAGATGAATGACCTTGGAATGCATAACTGTTTCCTCCAGATTAGGGGGCTAGCAGCTAAAAAGCCAGATTCTGTGTGGATAGTAGTGCGTCTCAATGGAATGCGCATCTCTCCTTGAAGTTAACCATTTTTTTATGAATAAAGGCTCTTGTGTGTCAGGCTTTGAATTATTAACTGATCTGCTTCAATGCGAAGTTTAGGTTCAACGGTGGTTGTTTCTAGACGTCTGAGTTATAGAAGGCCAAGAAGGACAAGTTGTTTGCTAATTTCCCCCCTCATGTGCATCCTATCCTCCTTGTCTACTTCTAGCGCCCAAGTTGAACTTTCTAATGTCTTATTAAGAGAGCCGGATGGATAGATAAAGGAATGCGTGAGAAAATGTGGTTTGTTGTGGGCAGTTAAGACAGAATTGACCTTCTAAATGCATTTCCTAATTTTGTGGTATTTTGTTACCTTCGAAAGTATATTGGTAATGGAGAACTTTAGTTGCCTCACTGAGCAGTAAATTACCTTTTCAGGATTAATAGTGTACCGAAAAATTATTGACTGATTTTCTGTATTATGTATAAGCTTCACTGCTTAGTGTTTTATTTTTTTGATAAAGTAAGTAAATATCATTTAATGGCATCAAGTAGATGCAAAAGGGAGCACAAAAGAGATGATAATGTTAGCTCCAGGACAATTGATCAGCTATAGTTCAGTGAGCCAAAAAAATCCAATAAATTTAACTGGACAAAGTACAGGCTTAAGATAATTCCAACTGTAAAGATTAACGAAGCAAAAAGCCTTCAAAGTGTGAGTTGGAGTTTAGATTCCATTAAAGCATATGCAGTTCCTTTCGTTCTAAATACACTAAAAGCTTCACTGCTTAGTGTTATCGAACACTCATGAAACTCAGATGATCGAATGAAGTCATTTACTGCTGGTATTGGACACCACCGCCCTTTTGTTGGTAGTTTCATTTTGCCAACTGAGAACACTTATAGTGCGCCTGAGGCGATAGTGGTTTTCCTTTCCATGACAAGCAATTTTTTGTTGGTACCCTCTTGCAAGTGCAATTATTATTCTGTATGGATTGCATATTTAATCTACTTTTCCTTTTGGATTGCAGGATTGCAGGAGTTCAATCTCAGGGAGACTCAGACTTATTGCAAAAAGATGTTGTCAACCGCCAGTACCACTATGAGTGCAGTTACTTTGCCAATAGGTATGTTTTTGTATATCCCGTTATTGATTGTTTTAACGAAGTACCTCTGCATGTCTTTTTAGATAAGGGATGTCATCATTGATATCCATGTAACTAGGATCACATAGTGATGCTTGATCCTGTTAAACATTAACGTTTCAACTTCTCTTGCTGTTAGCTCATTGAGAATCCCTTTTTTTTATTATAAGGTAAATGATATTATTAACAAAGGGATAACTCTCCTATACAAGAGATGTACCAAAAGGTAGAGAATCTACAACAAAACATGATTCTATACACAAGATACCCAATGATCTGGCTCCTAAGGGTGTGACCTAGTGGTCAATGAAGTGGGTGACAACCACGAGGTCTCAGATTCAAATCCCAGTGGAGATAAAAACACTAGGTGATTTCTTCCCATCTATCCTAGCCTTGATGGATAGAGTTAACCTGGTACCTATTTTTGGTGAAAGGTGGCAGGTATCCCGTGGAATTAGTTGAGGTGCGCGCAAGCTGCCCCGGACACCACGGTTATTAGAAAAAAAAACCCAATTATCTGTACAAGTAGGGATCTCATCGCTGCACCAAAAAGCAATTAAAGACAAAAGGCTATTCCTCAAATGTGCAAAATCATTTTCAATCCCCTCAAAAGCGCTCATGTTTCTCTCTCCATACGATCCACATAAGAGCTAACGGAGCAACCTTCCATGCCGTTTTTCTTCTTCTCCTACGTCTACCGGCCTAGCTGTGCAGCATATCTCTAACGGTACCTGGCATCACCCGTTGAACACCAAAGAAAATTCAGAACCACCCTCCACAGACCCTATACTACTGTACAGTGCAACAGTAGATGATCAACCTCTTCGCCCGAACATCTACACATATAGCACCAGCTGATATGTGTAATACTTCTCTTCGTCAGATCCTCAACTGTCAGAATTGTTCCCCTCGCTGCCAACCATGAAAAAAAGCACACCTTCCGAGGCGTCCTAGAAATCCAAATTGATAAATGTGGAAAATGTGTCTCCTCTCTCACCAATAAACACTGGGAAAAAGATTTGATTGTGAATAAACCATCACTCCTCAATGCCCATCTCCATGAGTCACTATTAAAGTGGCTGAGGCTTGGTTTGCCCGTAGAGCAACTCTATCAACCTTTAGAACTCCTCTATCTTGCAGGTTTCTTCTAAATGTGAGATCCCATATAACTTCCTTCTCATGCTCCCTATGAATCTCATGGACCAACTCTCTCTTATTCGAAGCTCTGAATACGTTAAAGAACTGTATTAGATGAAAAATATCTGAATAGCATTTACTGTGTCAGTGCTGTAGGAATTAAGGCAGATAGGCACATTTAGTAATGATCCTCTTGTAATATATCAGTTGCTGTTTGCATATACTATTAGACTGTTTTAGCTTAGCTTTCTCTTTCTCTCTCTATGAAAACATCAATTTGCACTCACCCACTCACAGTCAAATATATAATACTTCCATATACAGCAAATCAGTAGAAGTGAAAATTTTGGTTTATGTTCTATCATCTAGCTTTCTGAATTTCGTGCTGCTTAACACCTCGGAAGTCTGAGATGCATCCTTTGCCCAAGTCAAAGCTTTTGTCATTGATTTTAATCGTCAAAAGAAAAAAATAAAAGAAAAAATATCTCGTGTTTGATTTTGTAGTTACTTTGATGTGACTCTACTTATGTCTTGAAGTGCTAATTTATCATTTGCGTTTAAGGTTTGACAAAGATGTCATCAAGACATTTGATAAGTTTAAAGTTCAATGCAAGCAAAATCCTTTTGAAGATTTGTTGCTCATCCTGTTGCCGTTCTATCTTAATTGTTAATAATTGGATATCATTGTCACAGTGAGAGCAGGGGATCAAAGCCGGAAGCAATTCAAGCCAATAGTATCTGTTCCTGCTGGCCTCCAGCCGCTTTGCATGCAGACTCAACTCATTAACAATAGAAGACGCTTGATAAGTCGTGTCCAAGAAAAGCGTGCTTCAATAATATGTTCTGCTGCTTTGGTAACAGTCTCTTAAGTACTTGTGTTTGTGTAATTGCTATGAGTGCCTGCTTAGTTAGTTACACGCCTATAGTGATTCTAGTGGTTCAGTAAAGGACAGCCATCCCGCGTTCACGCAGCGTACGGGGAAGGGCCACACCACAAGGGGTGTGATGTAGACAACCTACCCTAATGCAAGCATTGGTGGCTGCTTCCGCTGTTCGATCCCGTGACCTATAGGTCACACACAGACAACTTTACCGTTGCTCCAAGGCTCCCCTTCTAGTGGTTCAGTAATTTCTTATTAATTCTATGTGATCTTTGCTGCGAGAAGCTTCAGAGCTTCAGAATGCTATAGCTGTTATGGCACATAGTAATCACATTGGACTATGTCTCCATATGTGCAGTTCAGTATGCGAAGCAGGATCCTGCAGTTAGTATATTGAAAATCGTCTTCACTTACTAAAATAAGTTTATTAGCCTCTCTATTTGCCGCTGATTGCTTATTGATATGGATGCATAGCATGTGGAGATATATGTTTGTTTATTGCTTGAAAGTGGTTATAATGCATTACAGGCAAGACAATCCTAAATAGGATTTGATTATTTATATATTGGTCAGTATTTAGTTCTCTTATATATGTTTATTACTGCAGTTAGTATGTTCTTATATTACTCAGTACTGCTGCGCCTACTACTACTTGCATTCGGTATTTGGTTTCCTTTTCCTGCATCATTGACATGAACTATACTGCTACTAGCATTTCTGTTCAACACTTGTTTCTTGCACATTAACGCAGAATGCCAGATGTGCTGAAGGCCAGACACAGACGGTCACACGGGAACAATCAACTATTACAGTTGCACCAGTTCAAGGTAATTTGTTGATGTTCTTTATAGCAACTGGTGGAACAATGGATGGAAATAACAATTTGTGTTTTGCATTCTTGTTATTTTGACTGTTATACTTGTGGTTAGTAGTGTCTGCATTCCGTCCTGCTGCTGTAACAAGATCACAGCATCAGTTTAGCCTTTACTTAACCAATGGTTTTCAGAAAGTTTATCAAAACAAAATCAACAGCCATGCTTGTATTTTATAAAGATCCAGTGCAGACTATCATGTGGGCACTAATATGTCGGACACTGGATGCAGGTAAGGAAAAATCTCCTGCACTGGATGATGGAGGGTCTGGGTTTCCCCCTCGTGATGATGATGGCGGCGGTGGTGGAGGTGGGGGTGGTGGAGGCAATTGGAAAGGTGGGTTCTTCTTTTTCGGTTTTCTTGCTTTCCTAGGCTTCTTGAAGGACCAGGAGGATGAAGGACCCTACCGGGATCAACGGAGAAGATGAAGAAAACCAGAATATTGATACATAGAAATCAAAATATTGGATTTGTAACTGGTCCTCCCTCATTATTCTCCAATCATGGCTTCAAGCAACCTGTAGTGGGGGACACATATGTATTCGAGTGTAGCATTATGTTTCAGAGAAAATACAATGCACTTAGAAAGAATATGTTTCTTTTTAACACTTCCTATATCCCAGGATGGTTGGATAAGTTGGTCTCATAGCCTTAATTTGTTCAAGTGGTATGATATCATACTTCTCATTCTTTTCTGGTTCTTTTTCTTTGGGGTAGGAAGCTGGGTGGGGGAAGGAAAGAATGTTATGA
This sequence comes from Nicotiana paniculata, assembly GCA_005239505.1. Taxonomy (NCBI): domain Eukaryota; kingdom Viridiplantae; phylum Streptophyta; class Magnoliopsida; order Solanales; family Solanaceae; genus Nicotiana; species Nicotiana paniculata. The sequence goes on from ML361442.1 coordinate 54,809, forward strand.
ATGCGATCTAATTACGCAGGATCTAATCGTCGGCTATGTAAGCGTCCTGTAGTAAGAGTAGGTATGAACCAGTAGTAGGTATGAACCTTCCCCAATTGATTTATGAGGTCACGTCTCCTCCAAAAGAAAATACTTATGAACAAATTTAGGGCGTGTTTGGACAGTCGCTATGTAATTGTTTTTGGATGTAATAGTCTTTTTGTTATTTTTTTCCTTTTAAAATATGAATTAGTTAATCCTATGTAGAAATTAGATTAAATTCATAATTGGAAATTCGAATTAGTTGCCATGGATGTTATTCATATGAGTTGGCAAATATTTAAAGTCATTGTTGGTATTTTATTAATTAATTCAATAGAAAGTGTTATTTCTTTGAAAATACAGATTATTTTTACTATATTAGTTACGATTCAGCTCACTGAGAGCATGACACTTGATAGGAGGGTGTGGAGGTCGAGGATTAAGGTAGAAAGTTAGTAGGTAGTTTATAGTATTCACCGATAGGTCGGGGATATTCTTTGATTTTTATTTCGGTATGTGTTTTTGTTCGCCTCAGGTATTGTATTATGTGTTGCTATTATTGGATATTGTTTATTTTTATTATGTTTTTATTTTTATTTTTTTTATTTTTATTATTATTATTATTATTATTATTATTATTATCTTTTTTTCTTCTTCCTTGCTTCCCTCTTCTTCTTCTTGCCCTTCTTGAGCCGATGGTCTATTGGAAACAGCCTCTCTACTTGCATTAGGTAGGGGTAAGATTTGCGTACAGACTACCCTCTTCAGACCACACATGTTGGGACCAAACTGGGTTTGTTGTTGTTGTTGTAAATACATACTAAAACTTATATTTAATATTACTCGTATACACATATATTTATTAAACATGAAAATTCATTTACTTGTTCATTTGAAAAAAAAAATATTATTTATTTAAATTTTTTTAAAATATAGAACTATGTATACATTGTAATTGTGTTATGAAGTTATTAGGTTGTGTAATTGCTACTACCATAGCAAATCCAATTACAAGGTTTTAGGTGTATTGAAAAAAAAATTCCCAAATAACAAACGTGTTTTATGATGTAGAGTTGAGAAAATTGAGCTTCATTTAAATATTGGGGATTCAATATCACATGTAAATGCAAATGGTAGTACTATTACCGAAAAGCTTTTGAATCCTTTACGGCGAATTGTCATGTCCTTAGTATTTAACTAATTACACCTGCGACACTTGACATCTCGTTCACGTTCTTGTTATATACCAAGTCAGCCTTACCACAATCAAGATCGCTAACGAAATGTTAAAACACAAGAGAATTGCCAAAGAAAAGAACTTAATTGTTTTGCTTGTTGAATTACAAATGAATGCCCCCTTGATATACAATTCTCCTATGGGCTAGTACGTAAATATTAATTATTATACAAGTCCTTAATATTTACAATATAAGACCTTTCTCTAGAACTCTCTTCAAACCTAAAAGATTCCAAGGATTTTCCTAGCAAATCCATAACGAAAAATTTCCATATTTTCCTAGAATCTTCTTACAAATGCTAGCTTTCGTCTTATGTAAACTTTCATATGGCATTAATATATGCCAAATGATACCTACATAATACGATGATGCGGCGGGTCATGACTCATGACAGAATGGTCAACAATTCAACTTCAACGAAGCTGAAGAAAAGCTCAACAACCATCCCAATGTCACCTACCCATTGTGTGAAGTTGGTAAGGAAAAAGACCCTGTCAATTGACTGAATAGAAAAAAATGGAAGAAAAGCAAGCGCAATTGGTTATTTTATAAGTTATGCCAATATGATCATGTGTATAGAAATTTTATAGGTTTACTAATTATGACAGTTCATTTTTAATTGGGTTGTTAGTTTGTAGTACCAGTGTAAATATGAGTTTTCATTATTCTTAAATTAAACTATCAACATAATTAGGTGAAGACTAATTGCAAAACCAAATAAAAAAAGAAATGCAACTCCAAATTTGATGTACTTTGCTTAATGAAGTTACTCCTCCAGTTCACTTTAATTAATTTTTTAATTTTTTTTTGTGGTACACAATATTTAATCTTTTCGGATATTAAAAATGAATTAACTTCTCTTTTCTAAGATGCCCTTGGAATAAAGAAGCAAGGAGTATTTGTTGTATTTCTAATAAACAAATTAAGATTAATATGGTCAATTTTATTGTTAATTAATGTTAAACGGTGAATTTCTTAATATATATTTGAAAACAGTCAAAAAATCAATTAAAGTAAACTAGAGGAAGTACTTAACTAGTTGGCATTCTGTATTCAGAAGTTCAAAGTTCCTTGGTTTAAAATCATGTTAGTCAGAAATAAATACATAATTTTAATTCTATGGGTTCCAACTTTCGATTTCAACCACCGAAAGTCATTACCTTGTTTGAATTGTGGGTTCACAGTTCAAAATTTTCAATAATTTTAATGAATTTTATACTGTAAAACTATGTCTAAGATAAATTGTATGAATTCAATTGAACTCATAATTGAACTTTTGAATCCACCCTGATGGTGGTACTGTTTGAAAAACATAAGGAAGATTCGGTTCACATACTAATTAGTGATAATAATATATGATTATTCATGAAGTGAATAATAATGTGGATATGGCCATGGTGAATAATAATATCTTATGCGGCATTGCTTACTTTAAAAGGTTTTTTTCGTCTTTATTATTATTATTATTGTTGTTATTATTATTATTATTATTATAATGTATATTGAAACTCGTTTACACGTTGACGCTTACCTATCAGCGGTCCAACCTCTTTAAGTTGACACAGTAAAATTTATGCAAATGCACAAATATAATAGGAAATTTTGGTCATAATTTAAACCTAAAGAAACAAAGCCAAATTCATTAACAATATTCCAGGCAAACTTACCCATTTGTCCGTACACACACACACACACACTATATATATATATATATAATTTTTTTTTTTTTTTTAAAACTCATCTTTAAAATATTTATTAGTTATACAATTCTTTGAATTTTTGAAGATAAATTTAAAAAGAAAATTTAAAGATGAGTTTCAAATATGAAAAAAGTATTTTTTTTATCTCATTTTCAAATAAAAAATATGTTTTACTCATAATACTGCAATATTTTTTCAAGTAAACTACATACCCAAACTTTCAATTCTCAACTTAACTTTAAAAAATTATACTTTTTTTTTTTTTTTCAAATTTTACATTTTTTATGTCCAAAAACTTAAATTTTAATTTTCCTTTATGAAATCGAAAATTTTCAGTCATTTTCTAGTTTTTTTTTTCTTCCACAAATTATCCACCTCACCTAACAATTAACATGGCCCCTTTCCGCCACACACGTCGTATATATGTAAATTCATTTTAAAACACACACACACACACACTCCTCACCTACCTATCTCTCAAATCTCAGAACAGCTTCCCTATTTTCCCCTTTCACCTAATTCTTCGTCTTCATCTTCTTGATTCATACGTATATGGTAAATTACTCTTCCAATTTTGTTGCTCTTCTGCTCAATAAGGTCTCTTTTTAAATCCTTCAATTAATGCTTTGATTTTATTGATAATTCTTTTTTGTGTGCTCTTTTTTGGGTTTTAGAAGAGATTGAAAATAGTTTGATTTCAGTTAATTCAACTATCTAATTTTCTTTTATAAAGTAAATGTTTATCTTCTTCTTCTTCTTCTTCTTCTTCTTTTGGGGTATAGTTAGGTAAATTGATTGTTCGAAGACGCTGAATTAAGAAAATTAGTGCCGGTTTTACTCTTTGAATTAAGTATTTTCTTTATAAGAAGTTTGTTTTCGTAAAATTATTTTTTTGAATGTCAACATAATTTTCAATGTTAGATGCATCTTTGCCCAAAGATTGGATTTTTACTGTTGAGCTATATTTTTTCTTTATATTGTTGAGCTGTTCAGTTATTCAATTGTTCAAAAGTAGAAAAAAAAAATAGAACAAATCATTTTTTTGCT